>CAUYPK010136910.1:0-59614 GCA_963574355.1 Loris lydekkerianus | reverse complement strand
CGGCGCTGCCCGACGCAGCACAGGTCTGACCTGCGACGGCCACCACGCTCCCTCTCAGGAGCAGCCCTGACCCCCAACCCTCCCACTCAGGATCAGCCATAGCCCCACCCCCCCACTCAGGACCAGCTACGGCCCCCAACTCTCCCACTCAAGAGCAGCCACGGCTCCCAACCTTCCCACTCAGGAGCAGCCATGGCCCCAACTCTCCCACTCAAAAGCAGCCACATCCCCAACTCTCCCACTCAGGAGCAGCCACGGCCCCCAACCTTCACACTCAGGAGCAGCCACGCCCATAACCCTCCCACTCAGGAGCAGCTGTGGCCTGTGGACTGCTCAGAGTCACCTTGGCCACTGGAGCTGAGGCAGGAGGGGTGCTGGTCCTGGGCGCAGCAGGCCCCAAGATGGCAAATGACAGCCACAGAGTCGAGGACATCAGCATGTGACTAAGGACAGTGCAGATGCTATAGTCCCAGCTAGACCTGGCCTCTCTGCAGGGCCATGGCCCCCCAAGGGACTGGGGCTCTCCTGCTGAGGGTGCAGCGGGGTCATCACTGCATATAGAGCTGGGCAGGGCCGCAGCAGGACCCTGATCAGGAGAGCAGGTGCATGCCGAGGTCCTCACAAGGGAGGGCGAGCTTTAGGACATGAGGAGCCAGGGTGAGGTGGCAGCACAGCCTGAGACTGGGGACTCCAAAGCAAAGCTGTGGCCCGAAGTTACACATTTTCTTAATTTAATTTTTTATTAAATCATAACTGTATACATTTATGGGGTACAATGTGATGATCTGATTTACAATATGGACTGCTTAAATCAAACTGATAAGCATAACCATCACCTCACGTCCTTACTTTTTTGTGGTAAGGCATTTATAATTTACTCAGTTATTCTCAAGTGTACCCTTACATTGTGCACATTATGCAACATCCCCCCAAATGTCCTCCCTCCTCCCACCAATCGCCCCACGCCTCCCGTCCCTCTTCTCCCCCTACTTTTGTTAGACTATATATGTTTTATCATTCAAAATTACACATTTTTAAATCCTTCCCAAAGTACCAGTAAAACCAAAACGCAGCACCCAGCTGCAGCCTCTGCCGTCTAATCAGCACAGTGCCTGTGACTGAGGCCCGCAGGCAGAGTTGGGCAGCACCAGCCACTATGTCCTCAAGGTTCCCTCTGTGACCCTTTAGGAAGCCTCAGGCTGACGAAGGTGGTGTCCTGTGTCCAGCCCAGGGGAGGAGCACACAGCAGGTGCCACATCATTCCTGCTGACTCGGCCAGGCAGTGGCAGAGGAGACGGGTAAATGTAGCCCACACTGCACCCTCACCACACGCAGTTCCACACGGAGCCCCTGGTTATCGAGAGGAAGGAGGCAGGTGGTACTGTCCACCATGGTTCCCAGGCCCAAGGGAGCACCAGGATGCTACAAGGCAGAGCCACAGCCTGAACCACGTGGCCAACTCAGCCCCACCCACGTGGCTAACAGCCCTTAGCATCGGCCTCAGCACCTGAAGTCTCCTTGGAACTGCTAAGGATGAATCTCCAGGACAGAGACCTGCAGAAAGGTCCAGAACCCACACCTGGGCCGGTTTGTACCTTTGTGGAGGTGTGTGCTGAAGGGGAAGAGGAACAGCTGATGAAAACTGAAGAGCAGAATCCCAGGGGTAAGGCAGTGGCCCAAGGCCCAGCAGGGAACACCACGCTGCCCTGGGCAAAGTGACGAAGGCAAGGCAGGCAGAGGGCTGTAGCTGCTTGGCAGGGGCCTCACACCCAGCTGGCTGACCCAAGGGCAGCCCACGGGTCTGAGAGCTGCCAAGAAGGGAGTGGGTTTTCAGGTGCTGCGGCAGGGGCGGCGCCCGACCTTCCCCATGTGAGGGCCGCAAAACACACCCACTGGAGCTTCGAGGCTGTGCCCTGGGGACTGCTATCTCCTCTCTGGTATGCTCCACCAAGGCAGGGGGGATGCAGAGGCCACTCTGGAGGCAACTCCACGCCACAGTCCTGGCTGCCCTCGGTGGCCACCCTACAAGGGGCAGGTATTCTCAGCCCCTGAACACTCGCCAGGGTCCAACAGCTAAATGTGGCAGAGTGGGACTCCTGTTTGCCTGCAGCCCACACACCCCACACCTGCCTCACTGCCCTGTGGGAGGGCCTCCTGCTCCCTGCATCAGTGCTCTGAGCATCAGCCCGCCAGCAACCAGCCAGGACCATTATGCACCATTATGCGGTGGTAGGTGCTTTGCTCTTTGGCTGCAGTGTACATTGCCATCTCCTCTCCTGGAGAAGCTGTGATTTATGCTATTCTGGGTGACAGGTCAGGCACCACCTGGGGTCCTGCCACCCAGGGACCCCTGCCCTTGGGGCCCACAGCACCGCCTGCCTCCCTGGGTCTGGCTGTCTGCAGGAGGGGCTGCACCACAGGGTCCTCCCTGCACTTCCAAGCCCAGGAGGTGGGAGGGGGGGTGGACGGCAGCTGTTCAGGTAAACAGCATGGACCCCCCTCCTGCCTTCTGGGTAAAGGGCAGGACAGAAGGGACGGGCTAGGGTGAAGCAGGCAGACACCTAGACTTGGCCTTGCAGGGCCCAGGGCTCCCGAGGTGCCTATTGCCACTTCCAATTCCACAGCCCCACAGGCTAGGAGCCACAGTTTCTCCTCTCCGGGGCGGCCAGTGAGGGCAGACCCCCTCTCCACACTGCCTTGCCTGCCATTCACCCACTGCCAGCCCCAGCATGGTCTGCAGCGTGGGAGGGGTGGGGCTCCAGGGACACCCCCAACTGTAATCCGGTTGCCAGGACACAAGCCCGCAATCGGATTAGTGTCTAGACAGTGTGACCTTTCCCCTGGTTCTCCAGATACCACTGGGACCCAAATCACAGGGCGCCATGAGCTGACAGCAGGAATAAAGGAAGAGGCTGTTCTCAGAATCTTGTGGGGACATTCCTGTAGGGACAGGGCTGTCCACTACCTGCTCTGGGCTGCTGCGTGGGTGCGCCAGGGTTGCCAGTGAGCCACTGGGCTGTGCACAAAGGGGCTTTCTGTCGTGAGGACATCATGTCTTCAATTAGCGATGAAAGAACGCTGAGATCACTGCCTACTGTTAACGGTTTCCCATTAACCCTGTGCTGCCCATAGGCAGCAGGGTCACAAGACCTCAGGGCCAGGCCTTGGGACAGGTGCCCCCACTCAGCCCTGCATGCCTCTGACAGGTGACAGGCTGAGAGGTGACAGCAGAGCCTTCCAGTCATCTAGCCTTCTAGCACACTGCCAGCCTGGGACTGCAACGCTCAACCAGAAGCAGCAGTGGAGATCCATCCTACCTGCTGCCCAGGTAGGACTCGGGGTCCCCAGGGGTGTGCACCAGGGACCGTGCCATTTCTGTCCAATGTCATTGTTCTCCAGAAGCTGATTTTTCACTTCTGGCACCCCTAAAAAGATCTAAACAACTTCCTCTTTTGAGTCCGAGCCACCTGGGTTCATTTCAGCCACCAGGCTGCAGGAGAGGTATGTAGCCTTGGACCTGAACTAAAGGACCTGATCCATATTCAAAAACAAGACTGAGAGAACCTTCTCAGGGTGCTCTGCTTTCATTCTGTGTCTGTCCTGTGTCGTTTGGGGTTTTGAACACTAGGTGTGTGTTCCTATTCAACTTACATGATTTTAAGAAATAAAGTTGTTTAAAAATCAAGAAAATTTCACAATGCACCCAGGCAGCCAGGACCCCTCCCCAGGCACAGTGCCCACATGAGAGGTGGACCCGGGCATCAGCACTGACCAGCCTCTCTGGCTTTTGTCTGAAATACCCGATAGACCCACTGACCAGGAAACACAGAGCTTGGTGGAAGACGAAGTCCAGGCCTATTCACAGTCCAGCTCCCACCCTCAGCACACCCAGAAAGACACCTCAGCAGGCACCAACTGTCCCTGGCAGGCACTCATGGCACCCGTGACCCCAACCTTCATTTTGGGCACCAGCCACGGGGGGAGGACTTGGGTCTCAGCCTGTGGCAAGGAAGCGCAAGCCTCCCAGGGGTGCACAGTCTGCAACCTCAGCACCTCAGCACCTCAGCACCTCAGCCCCTCAGAGTCTAGCCTCAGAACCTAGCAGGGGGCTTAGTCCTCTGAGCTGCCTGTGGCTGTGAACAGGTGGCTGCGGGACCACATGTCACTGAAGCTGGAGCAACGTGGATCTGCCACCCCAGCACTCGATGCCCCCAACTCAGGCCTTCCCCCGTGAGCTGCGTGGGTGGCCCTGATCAATGCAACGTGAGGGAAGCTCCTTAAGAAGGATTGCACTGGCCAATGCAGGGCACCGTCAGTGACATGGTCATCAGTGGCCGGACAGTTGATGGCCAGGCAGTCAGTGGTAGGGCCGTAGTCACCAGAGATCACGGGTAGGAGGGGGCATGGGAAAGGAGGGATACAGATTCCACAGCCAGGGGTCAGGACACAGACCCTCTTCAGCCCCTACCAGAGAAGGACCCACGGTGAGGGCCTGCTCAGTACTGTCCTCAATGCCACAGACGCCAGCTAGTCCCACCTAAGAAGGGCTGGAGTCAGAACCCAGCTCCTCATCGGCAGCCACCCGACGACAAGCCCAGCACTCCCTGGGAAACATTCTCAGCTCTGCAAGGAGATTCTCGTTCCCTGACACACGTGAGTTTGTTTCACATATTTATTATTTGAGAGTTTTTATTTACAACACAGGAACACAAACAGCAGCACACAAGCTTCTGCCCTTTTCAGTGCTGATGGCAGGACTGACTAGCCACGCAAAGCCTGCCTGGTGACCACCTCTGGCCCACGAGAAGAACAGTTCTGGGGAGGAGGGGGGGATAGCAGGAAAGGGCCACCTTGGGGGTAGAGCTGGGAGACCTTTGGGGGCCTCAAGAGAAGGCAGGTTTCTGCAGGGGCTCTGGGAAAACATCTCCTGACATTTTCCCATGGTGGCCCTTCCTCCACCTCCCAGGTCAGCGGCAGCATCTCCAGTTTCTCTGTTGCTGTTGTCACATCTCCCTTACCAACCTGGCCTGCCCCTTGTGACTACGTGGAGTCCACCCCAACAACCTGGGACCATCTCCTAGCCCTAGATCCTGAGCTGCGTTGCGCCCATGGAGCCCCTGTGCCAGGTGAGGCCACACGCACAGATGCTGCAGGTTGGGTGTGCACAGTTCTGGGGACCCCCCAGGCTACTAACTACACACACCATCAGTGCCAGCAAGCCAGGGAGATTGTTTCTTAAATTCTGAACATAAGTATCTAAGTGTCTGTCCTCTCGCTGGCAGGCAGGGCTGTTTTTCTGCTCTGAGAAGCAGGTGACACTGGCTGTCATGAGCTCCTTGGGCCATGCTCCCAGAGATCAGCCATCCATGCAGAGCCAGGACCAGCTGGAGTTGGCAGGAGGGCAGCCCATGTCTGTTTGCAATGTCAATTTCCCTATGATGCTGGGAAGGCTGTGCTGGAATGGGTCGTCCTTCTGTCTGCTTTCCCAGCTCACTGTGACATTCTTGGTCATTTCCACAATGTAGACTTAAAGATGATTTGAGCATCCCAAACTGAGCCGCTCTGGGGGGCCTATGAATGTGAAACCTCATTCCACCCAGAAAACAGAACAGTCCTCACCCAGTAAGGGACCGGAGACCCTGCATTTGCTGCGAGATAGACCCCAGCAAACCAGAGGCTGCCACCAACCTGCCTGCCAGCAACAGTGCACTGTGACCCCAAAGGTGCAGGTTGGCAGCAAGGCCAGGAGAAATGAGCAAAATAACAGTGACAGCCACAGCCATACAGGTAGGGCAGGGCCTGGGGCCGGGGAAGTGCATCCTGTCAGAAAGGGCCTTCCTCCTCCTCCTCCTCCTAGAGGGGCTGAGGCTGAAGAGCAGAGTCAGCTCAGTGCCAGATGTAGACAGGCTGGGGTGGAGGCTGCTCACAGAAATGATTGTTTATCTCAGAGAAAACCAGCACCACGAACCAGCCCACCCATAGGGCAGGTGCCTGCCTAAAGCCCCCACATCCCCCAAGGCCTTCAGTCTTGCCTGCAGTGATTTCCCTCAGGCCAGGTGCTGAGGCTTCTCTGGAGGGGAGCCAGTGCCTGGCACCAGGTGACCCTCGGAGCTGAGGCTGTGGGGGACGTCTACAGGCAGCTGATGGGCCTCCCCTTCCTTGGTGTCCAGGGACAAGGGCATGCAGGGTTGGTGGTACAGCCCCAAAGTTGGTGCAGACAGAGGCCTTCCCTCTTTCTGGTAGGAAGGTTGAGGTAGCAGATGGCAAAGAAGCTGCCAGATGCATCTTCTGAGCTCTTTCTTAGAGGTCAGGACCAGGCTGAGATTTACAAGCACAGGTATCTCCGCCTGGGAATGGCCTTTGCAGGAAAGCTTCTTGCCTTTCTCAGATGTCTCCTGATAGTTGACCTTAGCAGATCTTAAAAGATTATGGCAGCCTCGTAACAAAATCCAGTAGGCAGAGGAAGGCAGGTGGTCCCCGGACCCCCCTGACAGCAATGTGTAAAGTCTGTCACTGTGCTGGGAACACAGGCCCAAGAACACCTGGGAAGGCTAGGAGGGGGAGCAGGCTGCCTTCCTAATAAAAATCTTCCTTGCAGCATGCACAGCTCATGTAAGAAACACAGAACCATGTTCTGGCCATGTAGACTCATTTCCTACTCAGGGGCACACCAGGCCCTCCTTCCATACTCTGCTCCTACAGCTGGGATGAAGTGGTCCCCAATTGAGGGGCCCCAGAGCCTCAGGAGGGCCTGCCTTAGTGGGCTGTCAGGACGCATCCCACGAAGCTGACGTGTGATGTGTGTTCCCTGCACAGTATCCTATCAATCCCACAGGGCCATGGTGCTGCTATCATCCCATTCACAGATGAGAGACCGAGACGCCCAAGGTCACCAGCACTCCAGGCAGAGCCAGAATCAGAACCGGAATCTGGGTTCTCTATCACCACACAGGATGGCATCCTGCCCATGAAGGTCAGGTGGACACTAGACACTGGCCAGGCTTTCAGACAGCTGTAATGTGCCACAGTTCAACGACTTTTGTGAGCACAAGCTCTCATTCCACATGCACAAGGGCAGAGCCAAGGAGACAACACTGGCGTGTGCTATGTGCCTCCCCACGGGAGTTGATGCCCATCTTGCTCTTAGATACCTCACCATTTTCAGCCTGTCCAGTCACCCTGTCCAGTCAACCCCGGATGAGCAAATAGACACTCTGAGGGGAGGACTGACCCTGTGTTCTGTGGGCCTGGGCTGCTCATAAAAGTTGGTGAAGCCAGCTCCAGGCTCCAAGAAACACCAGAGCCCCAGTTAAAGGCTGCCCACAAACTAGAAAAATATGCAAAATATGGCATCCAGAGCTGATAGCACGAGCAAGCACAGAGCCAGAGCACAAGGAGATAACACACCAGCTGCAGACAAGACTCCCGGAGAGGCACAGACCGTCACTGCACGAAAGTGCTTGCCTTGCGGGAGCTCAAAATCGATGGTGCTGAACTCTGAGAAGGGACTCTCCCATTGAGCAAATTAGCAAGATTTTTTAAATGACAGTACCCAGTCTTGGCAGTTTGAGCTGGACAGGGGTAGGTAAATTAACACAGCCCATCTGGAGGGATGCACACAGACCCCAAACCGTCCCCAGCCACAGCCCCCCACACCAACCATTCTGTCTGGATAGTACTCAGGATAAGAACCGTGGGGAAGGCAGAAGGGCCCAGACCCAGGAGACACCTTGTCTGCTGGGAGATGAGGGTGCCTGCTCGTGTCCCAACTCTGCCCAGCAGTGCCCCCAGACTTCATGTCTGGAGACACACTCAGAGTCAGCCCTCCCGCCTCTCTGTAGGGTCCCAGGGCACAGAAGGAGCTAGAAATTCCACATAGGCAAAAAGAAGTAAATGGCTGAGTGAACAAGAGGGCAGTGACTGGGCTCACCCCAGACGACCAACAGGCACCTCTGAAGTTCCCCACTAATGCCAGCCCCCAACCCTACTGGCCTCTTTAGCCCTAATTGGGAGGGTTCAGAGGCACTATTTCCATGGGATCATCTGGCTCCCCAAAGACAAGGAGCCTCAGTGAAAGGTGAGGCCACCTCAGACCATCAGTTCCACCTGCTGGAACACAGACTGGCTGTGAGCTGGGACTGTGTTGCTGGCCCCTGGAGGGTGCTGGGCTGTATAACCTGCCCTGCCCCCACCCACCCTGACAGCAGGAGGCCAAACCTCCCAGCCTGCAGAGCCAAAGCAGAAAAGTGATTCTGTCCAAGACGAGTCTCCTGGCTGTCTGCACAGAAGCACAACAGGAAGGTCCCCCCTTCATCCTCAAGGCAGTGGGGCATGTGGGCTCAGAACCGGGGAGCCAGACTTCCACACACCCAGACCTGAGGCCGCGGCCCGGCCCAGGAGCCTCCTCAGCATGGCTTTCATTCAAGCCACCCAAAAAAAAAGGCGCCTCTCCTGTCCACTGAGAACAGCTTTTGCTGGCAGGTTCTCTGTGGACAGAGACCAGCTGCCGGCACCTGATGCCATCACACAGGTTTCTAAGCCTGGATTCAAAACAGAGGCAGCCTAAACTGCAGCTAATTTTGATCTACTCAGTGGAAAACAGTGGGTTAACACACAAACAATGGGTACCTGAAGCTGAAGTAAATGAACAAATAAACAAACAGCACATGCTATCCGCAAAGTTCAAACCCCATCTCTGCCACCAGAACCCATCACCACACTCTCTTCATGCAGCCCATCCCCAAATGCCATGGCTGTCTCTAGACCAGGGTCTGTCCAAGGGTACACCCTACAGAGGTCAATCCTGACCCACGGCCGGAGCCTCCTGGTCTTCTGGAAACCTGGGTGACCACAAGCGCCAACAGTCACTGCTGCACCGCCTGTCCTGCCTCATCCCAAGGCCCCCATGGGCCCAGAGTGACCCCATCTGCCAGCGTTAAATTCCAGAAAGACGTATGGGCTTGTGAACAGGTTCTCCTTCCTGTGGCTCCCGCTGAAGAAGCCAAAACAGCCGTGCTCAGGCTTGCCTGTGCCGGGGGAGCTGGGGAGGGAGGACACGCCCCTGCAGGCGGAGAACATAGACACTTTGCCCTGCAGCCTCCAAATTTAATCTGACTCAGCTCATCCATGATCCTCCTGACAGCTGTACTGCAGCAGCCCAGGCGTGCCAGTCTAAAACATCGCCCCTGCCCCAGGCCAGCCAGCGTGGTCCGCATCCCCTGAGGGACAAGCTCCCTGCCCGCCTAGGCCACTGCTCCTGGAGAGATATGCTGCATGCCATGAGGATACAGCACACCGCAAGGACACACTCGTGCTGCAGGTAAACAGCACGTGCAGCAAAGACATGGCACCTGGCACCAGGGTGCAGCTGGGCCTCAAGCACATACAGCCCATGCCGTGTGGATACAGCAGCGCATGGTGCAGATACAGTGCCTTAAAGACAGAGTATGATTCCAAGATAGGGTGGAGGGTGGGAGATAACAGTGTGCTCTTTGGAGGAACTGTGAGTCACAAAGATACACTGTATAGTGTAAAAAGTCACCAACTGCTCCCCTGGTGAAGGATGGGGAACTGGAAACAGTGAAGTAGGTGGCAGACACCAGAGCCTGCAACCCAAGAGCTGGACACACAGACCCCAGCCTGCAGCCACATGGGGAGGGCCAGGCCTGTGCAACCACACCAGCACAGGTCCCTTCCAATGCTTCTAGAAGGTGGGAGACTCAGAGGCCTAGGCAGTAGGGAAGGGGCCTGAGTCTGGCCAAGGGCCAGCCGAGACCCCA
The DNA here is from genome assembly GCA_963574355.1 of Loris lydekkerianus. Lineage (NCBI taxonomy): Eukaryota > Metazoa > Chordata > Mammalia > Primates > Lorisidae > Loris > Loris lydekkerianus. The sequence goes on along the minus strand of CAUYPK010136910.1, from coordinate 49,835 downwards.
AACCATCAGAACCGGGGTCCCTGGGATCCAGAGAAGCCACATGAGGCTGCAGAGGCCTGGAGCTCACGGGCGGCCTCCACAACTGTTTCCACAATCTTTGGGGGCCACTACATTTCAAAATGTACCAAATTTAATAATCTCATAAGCATGCCAAAAATGTATTTTAATGTTCCCAGTGTCTTACCCCTCTCTCCCACCAGCAACACTGTGATTGGAGGATTTTATGGTCAGGCATTATGTCATCCACCTCGGCCTGCTGCTGCCTGAGGTGTCACCACTGAGGCTTGGACAGGTGTGGCATCTTACTCTCTGATAGGTAGCAGCTGACAGCATCCCAGGTAGCCACACATCCACACCAGCATGTGCTGGGCCAAAGCCAGCCCAGTGTGGACAGAGCCCCGGCCGGGGGCTGCTGGTCAGCCACAGCCAGGCCAGCGCTGCTCCCTTCAGGCTCCCCACCTGACCCCTGAGCATCAGTTAGCGCCAGACGACAGAGGCTCCCTGGATACCCACTCAGGAGACCAGGTGTTGCCCACTCTGTCGCCCACCAGCCATGAGGTTCTGGGAGTCCCAGGGCTTCACCAGGAACATTCTCGGGTACACCCGGCTCTCCATCACACACTCCACCACCAGGCCATGCGAGGCCGAGTGAGAGGAGTACCCTCTGGGGGTAGATTGCACCTTCCTCGGGAGCAGCTGAGCCAGCCTCACCACTGGACACACAGTGGCAGGGCATCCTGAGGCTCCTGTCTCCAGGCTGCACACTGCTGCAGCTACCCTCCTGGCCCAGCCATACAGTCTGCCCACTGCAGCCCAGGCACTGTTCAAGGGCAGGGCAACACTCCAGAGGGGGAAGAAACTCCACACAGGACCTCAATGACTCTCCCAGTAGCCTGGAGAACCAGATCTTTCCAACACTTGAAATGAAGGCAGAATTAAGCACTTTTGGTGCAGAAAGAGTGTACGTGTGGTGTGTGTATCTCTGTGTGTGCACGTGCACCTGTGTGGGCACATATGCCTGAGTGTACACATGTGTGTGCACACGCACATGTGCACCGTGCACCTACAAAGCGGACAGCAGCAGCTGAGGAGGGCTTTCCCCTGCCCGCCCCCGTCAGGGGCCTACACTCTGGATGGAGCTCAGTTACCTCCCTTTCAGTTTCCCTACAGAGGACTCGCCCCCTCCTCCTTCATTTAAAGGAAAACAGGAGTTCCCTGAAAAACAAGTTTTACTGAAATTCAAAACTATCTTCCAAAGGTTCTTCTGGATTCTGAAGACTCCCCTGGAGGGGTGAGCCCGGAACAGGACCACCTTCTATAAGAGGGTTTGAGATGCCCAGATGCACATGTGTCCCACAGGCACCCAGGGAAGCCCAGTCCCTGCAGGCCTCTTGAGGGACGGGAGGGGCAGGACTCCGGCCCCACACTTGACACTACCCGACTCTGCTGACCACCAGACAGCAGGAGAAGGCTGGGTAAGTGGAGCCTAATGCAAAGGCCAGTGGAGAACAGGCTCACAGACAAGAGGACACAGGCCTAGGCCTGACACGCCTGGCCGTGGGCAGTTGGCAGAGCCCTCACTCTGAAGCACAGACTCACAAACACCTCCCAGGGTCTTCGGCAGGCCACGTTAGCACACACGACCCCACAGGAGGAGAAACTGCAGGTGAGACGGAGCATCCCAGGTAGCCACATGGCTGCCCTGATTTCTGACTATGGAGAAATGCACAGAAATGCCTCAGAGTCACAGGGACCAATCATTATACAACAATACAAAAGACTCTTCTTAGGGGTCAAGGGAAGCACAGAGACACAGGAAATGCATCATTTTTGACCAAGAAAAAAATGTGCAGATCAGCAAATTGGACCTCGTGCTTTTAATTCACAAGGATGGTTTTTTTTAGGGTTTCTAGAACATACCAAGCCCTGCTAAGTCAGGGCACGTCTCCAAGCACACCTAGAAGATGGTTGTCACCCCACTTCACGTGGCCTTGGTCCCCCAGGGGTTGGGACAGAGCAGAGGGCCTGGCGCCTTCTCCCATGGCCTGGGGAAGGGGCGGGGCATCAAGACCCCTCTGAGTCTGCTTCCCTTCAACCTCCAGGACACAGAAAGAGCCACATTCCAATAGAGAGCCAGAGTTAGGGAGGGGTGGAAGGCACATGGCGGCAACCCCCCAATCTGCATTAACCCTTCAAGACACCACCTCAGCAAAGCTCACTGATTTACCAGTCACCACCTTTTCTATGGCTTCCCTGATAACAAAGTTTTTATAGCTGCAGCTGGTTTACTTTCCTTTGTCATTAGTGATTACAAGAGTCTCCGGGCTGGCAAACCCTTGCACAGGGAGCCTGGTCCAGGCGCCTGGGCACTGGTGGTCCCTGGTACAAAAGGGATAACTCTCTGCAGAGATGATTAATGGCCTGAAATGACCCTGGGCAGTAAGAAACCACCTGACCATGGAGTCTGCTCTCTGACAGTTACAAATGAGGAATTATAGTCAACAAACAGGTGTTTCTTAGAAGATCTACTTATAAAGTGGCCCCCTGGTTGGGCCCAATGGCTCATGCCTGTAATCCTAGCACTCTGGGAGGCTGAGGTGGGTAGATAGCTTGAGCTCAGGAGTTTGAGACCAGCCTGAGCAAAAGCAAGATCCAAACTCTACTAAAAAATAGAAAAACGGAGGCAAGAGGATCCCTTGAGCCCGAGCTGGAGGTTGCTGTGAGCTGTGACGCCTCACACTCTGACTCTGTCTCAAAATAAATAAATAAACAAATAAATAAATAAATAAATAAATAAAGGTGGCCCCCTTTTCCAAAGGTCAGTGCTGCTATTTAACCTGGTGACTTTAGCTGACTGAACACAGGCAGCCGAATCATCACAGCAGGGCCTTTGGCACCCTTCTCCTCCTTCCCCAGCTGTGGCCCTCAGGTGCTTGGCTGCTGAACGCAGGCCCCGGAGGCGCGGGGTTTTATTTCTACCTGGGCCTAAACACCCAGACACTTTGGTGGAGGGACTCCCCTGGGATCAGACATCCTCCCACCACCTCCTCCGGGCCTTGGTTGCGAGAACTCGGCAGGTCTCAGAAGTTGGTGGCAAAGAAGTTTCCCAGGAGCAGCACCCGCGGAGCGGCGCTCCTGCACGGTGAGCGGACCGCGGGAGGAGCAGCGCGGGCCGGAGCAGCACTCTCCCTCCGTCCGAGCACTGTCCCTCCGTCCGAGCACTGTCCCTCCATCTGAGCATTGTCCCTCCGTCCGAGCATTGTCCCGGCCACAGCAGCGCAGCGGCATCAAAGGAGACCGCGCGCAACCCGACACCGCGGCGGGCTTAGGACCGAGGCCTGGCGGCTGGGGCGGCGCACAAAGGCCCCGGGGAGAGCTGAGCGGTTTTGCCTCAACAGGTTGGAAACTCCAAGATGACGCCCCGCACCTCACAGTCTTCCCGGAGACCTGCGGGACTCCGCCCACGGTCACTCCAGAGAACCCGGAGCGCCATCCACGGCGACCGCTCAGGCACTGGCAGGGACAGGTCAGTGACCACGACACAGGCCGGCGGGCGTCCATGCCCCGGCGACTCCAGAGACGCCACGACCCCAGCCACAGCCCGACCTGTCGCTGGCCGTCCGCCCGAAGCGGGCACGGACGCCCCCAGGGGCGCTCAAGTTTGGACACCGCGCCAGACACCCGGGACGCGGACAGCTCGCAGCCTTCGGGGCTCGGCCCGCACCCCGGACCCCGCGGGCTCGGCAGTGGCACGAACCCCGCAGTCGAAGAATGAACGGCCGACGTGGGGCGGCGGCGGGGCAGCGGACACATCGCCTCAGTCCTGCTCCCGCTGACTCCAACTGCCACCAGCCGGCCACCTGCGCGCGTACGGAGCCGGAGCCGGGGCCGGGGATGAGGGAGCCGCCGCCGCCGCCTGGGACTGCCCGAGACCCCGCAAACGGTGGCGGATACCGGCGTGCGAACGTCCGCGTCCCCGCCGGGGCTTACCTGGCTCAGCGGAGGCCGCGAGGACCCGGAGCAGCAGGACCAGCGGGACCAGCACGTCCAGGAGGCGCCGCCGCCGCAGCCAGGGCCACCTGCGGGCGACAAGCAGGTTAGGACGCCGCGCGCGCCCCCCGCCCGCCCGTGCGACCCCGCCGTCCGCCCGCGGGCCCCACCTCGGCGCCATGGTCCGCCGGCCCGACTGCCTGCGCCGCGGATGCTGCGCCCTCAGCGGCTTAGCGCCCTCTCGGCAGGCCGCCCGCGGGCCACAGCCAGGCAGGGCAGGGGAGGGCAGGGGGCGGAAGGGGCCGGGCGAGGGGCGGGGCCGAGCGAGGGCGGGGCGAGGGGCAGGAGGCCGAGACCCATCTGGAGGAGAGGCCCGGACGCCTAGACCCACCTGCGCGGGGAGTGGGCGGGCGGGCGGCTGGGACGCGCGGGGCGGCTGGGGGCCAGCGCCCCCGTCCCGCGAGTCCCCGCGTCTGCCCGCGAGTGGCCCCCCGCGCCCCTCCCAGAGGGCGGTGCCTCCGGCTGCTGCCCCAGGCGGCACGTGGGGTCCTGCGCTCCGGCCGGGGCAAGGTCCGAGCCACCGAGCACGCAGGCCCGGCGGTATCCGGAAGGTGCCCGGCAGCACCCCCAGGGATGTGTCCTCAGGCCCCGAGTCTGGTACGGCAGCGGGAAGGAGAGCGATCGAACAAAGACGTTTACGGCCAGGGGACGGAGACCCGGACCCGGGAGGAAGCCGGCGCCTCCTGCCCGCCCCTCTGCCTCCATTGGCTTCAGGCTCTGGGAAAAGGCCGTAGCCTCCCCTGGGGTAGGAGGTGCCTGGGGTTTCAGCAGCCGGGGGTGAGAGGACGACGGGACGGGGCGTACTGCTCTGCCCCCCAGGACTTAGGCCTCTCAGGACCTCCGGCCTCCCCCTCCTTCTTCCCCACCCGGACCTCTGCACGCCCCTCCCACTCTGGCCCCCTGGGCCTCCTATCCCTCCAGAACCTCCTGCCTTCCCAGGACTTCCTGACCTCGCCCCAGGACCTGGCGTGGGAGAGCCCCACCCCCACCCTCTACCTAGCCTCCCACCCCTGCCAACACCCCGATTCTATTTCCTGGGGCCAGCACTCCTGAGTCCCCAGCTGACCACAGGCCCTGAGCTCCCTTCTCCAGTCAGGGTGACCCTCTTCAGACCCTCCTGCTTGTCCTCTGTAACACCTCCAGACCTGGTCCCCTGCAGTTTGGAGAAAGCAGGAGCTGCAGAACCATCACCTCTGGCTTGGGGACCTTCCCCCGCAAACTCTGGATTCTCCCCTGGCCCCACCCCACTGCCCCTTCCTGGACCACAGAGTAGCCTGGAATCTGGCCCACCCAGAGTTGCTGTACAGCCCCCCACCACGCAACAATAGGGAGGACACACTCTAATGGACTCAAGACTTCTCTCAGCTCAGAGACCTTCTCCCTGGCCTGGCCCAACCCTGGGGTTTGACCCTACAGCCTCACCCAGTGCACCCCTCCCACATCTCTCTCAACTCCCTGGGCCCAACCTAGCAGCTGCCCTGCACAGCTCCTCTCCACCAGGGACCCTTCAGATTCCAGTGTGCTCACAACATTCCTAACTGCTTTGGGCTCCAGAGAGGCGGAACCCTACCCTGGACCACAGGCCTCTCTGGTGCTTCAAGCCCTTGCACCTGGTGGCCGTCCCCACTGTCATCTGCCTCCAGAGCTAGAGTTCTTCTCCAGGTAAAGGGATCCTAGTGGTCCATGGCGGGGAAGGGCTTCTTAAAGGACTGCAACCCACGTTTTTTTTTTTGAGACACAGTCTCCCTCTGTCACCCTGGGTAGAACCCTGGGGTGTCATAGCTCACAGCAACCTCAAACTCCCGGGCTCAAGAGATCCTCTTGCTTCAGCCTCCCAAGTAGGTGGGACTATAGGCTCTTGCCACGGCAAGCGGCTAATTTTTCTGTTTTTAGTAGAGATGGGGTCTCACTCTTGGCTCAGGCTGGTCTTGAACTCCTGAGCTCAAGACTCCCAAAGTTCTGGGATTATAGGTGTGAGCCACCACACTCTGCAATGAAAGAGAAAAGAGAATAACATGCAGCAGCTACAATAATCACACACCCCACCGTGAAACTTTTGTGCCCTCCGAAGGGATGGTTCCATGTGTACGTGTGCCAGTGTCTCGCAGGTGTCTGCACAGTGGGGTGGTGTGTCTGTGTGCATGTGTGCTGCACTGAGTGTGTTCCTGTGACTACGCATCTTGTCTGCATGTTTGTAATTTTTTTTTTTTTCTTTTTGCAGTTTTTGGCCGGGGCTGGGTTTGAACCTGCCACCTCTGGCATATGGGGCCGGTGCCCCACTCCTTTGAGCTACAGGTGCCGTCCGTCGTCTGCATGTTTGTGTCTGTGTGGGCTATTTGTGCCTCAGTGTGTTTCTGTGACTGTGGTGTGTGTACACATGTAGGGGTGTGGGAGCCTGTGCTCATGCGTGTGGTGGGCATGTGCTGGGTCCTAGTGGCCTCCCTTCTGACTGTTAACCCATCTGTCTGTAGAATGGCCTGTCTGGGTGGAGGCCAAGCAGTGTGAGGCTCCTTCCTCCCTCCCACCTCTCCTTCAGGCCCTGCTTCAGCCCCGCCCAGCCCAACCCAATTCTTAAATCTTCCAAGGAGAAACCGCAGGAGGGCTGTGCTCCCAGCAGGGTGTGGCTAGAAGGGGGGGGGGGGGCAGGTCTGGGTGTCCACCTCCCTCCTTTCCCCTGTTGGGCCCAAGACTGGGGCGAGCCCACCTTTGCAGACTTTGGGGGGTGCTCTTAACCGAGAGAATGAAGATAAAGCTTTTTACTGTGCAACAACTCTTAGGGTTGCTCTACTCTCACTGTCAATATGAGTTTTTACATTTCTCTCTTATCACAGTCTTTATTGTGTCCCCACAGTTCCTGTGGCATTCACATCTTTTTCCTATTAGTTTTCTCGTTTCCTTCACACATACAAGAAATACGTGGTCGCTCTAGGGAAAAACTCGGAAAATACAGATAAGCACATGGGAAAAGGCCCTGAATCTCACTGGGTCAACGCGTGTCCTGCTGGCTTCTTCCCACACAGCACACATGCTCAATCTTCAGAGCTCCTGCCCCTGGGGTCACAAAGGCTGAGCACCCTCTGGCGGGGGTGGGGGTTATGGGGGTTTGTCACAAACCAGGTCTCTCCAAAGACACAGACTCACCAGCCATAGCCAGTGTGGCAGTGCGAAGGAGGCCCAGGGCACATGCCCGTGGCTGGGGAGGAGCAGGCAGGGGAGAGACAAAGGGAGGGGGTCGCATGCAGGACCAGGAGCCCCAGCAGCAGAGGCCCTGGGAAGAGAGGCTGGCTCTGCGTAGGGCTTCCAAGATAGGGAGATTCCTTCAGATGGGGGCTGCACCTCAAGTGAGCGACTGTCTTGCTTTATAGGCAGACAGGTCCAAGGTGAGGAATGTGGGTCTGTGTAAGGAGAGGTGGCCAGATGGGGAAGGAAGTCCATCCAGGCTCAGGGAACCAGGCAAACAAGGCCAGGGGCCCAGGCCCACTAAGGGGCCCTCTGGAGCCTAGGAATGATGTGACCCACTTAGGGGTCTGGACTCCCCCAAAAGCTGACCTGACCTGCACCCCCAGCTCCCACCCTGACCAGTTAAACATGGCAGAGCTGCCCCCATCCCACTGACCCTTCAGGACTGAGATGGGAGGAGAACAGATGGGAGCATTGTGCCCCAGGCCCAACCGCCCCTCTGCCCTCGTGCAGGGAGGTGCCTGGAGCAACTTCATCAGGAAAGGAAGAAAAGTAGCTCACAGCACAGCAGGTGGGGCCAAGTACAGAGGACCCCAAATCTAATTTTCTATCAAGTCACGTGGCTGAGTCCTCAGGTCCTAACCACAGAGCCTACCCCACATCTCAGGTACCACAGGGGCCATGACACCTGGCTGCTGTCACCCACCTGAGATGCCCTGGCCTCTGGTCCCCACCTCCTCTCCTGCTGTTCCTGGGCTCCAAGACCCCACTTTATTTCCCCCACAATACGTCTCTGGACGGTGCCATCTGTATTTATTTTCTGGCCTGAGGCCTCAGGAGGTGTGTAGCACCTGCTCTGTAAATTTCCCTTCCCGATGGCCTCTCCTGGGGACACGGGCTCTGTTGGAAGGTGGCCTCAGACCAGCCAAAGCCTGGGCACAGGCAGAGAGGCCCAGGGGATGAAATAGATTGTTCACAGCAGGGTTTGCCACAGAATTTGGAAACAACAAGTGACTCCCTGGTGGAATATTGCACCCTATGAAGCGATCTTAATTAAATATGAAATGTTTCCATGGAAACAGGTACGTTTCCCCCACGAGTGCCACACAGTCCTGTGAGTAGAACACTCATGCAAGGGAAAAATCCCTTGAGTGGGAGTTACAGGCTTTGGTATTTTTCTCTGCTACCATCCACGTTTCAAAGGCTTATTCTGTGGCTACTGACATTAACTTGGGAGTGTGCTGCCTCCTCATTGCATATCTGCCAGGCAAATAACCTCAGCTCATGGTCCCATCCCCACATTGCCTGGTTGCCCCATCCCCATGGTGACGGAGTGGTGGCCCTCAGAAGGGAGACCCCCCTCTGTGTTTCACCCTCATCACCAGCACACATGGATTCCAGGGAGTGAGCATGTGTCCTGGTTCCTCACCTCCCAAGGCCTTCCGGGCAAACAGCAGCACCTGGTATCCACAGCGTCCCCCTTGACATTCTACTCAAGTCCTGTTTGACTTCTGCAATTCCAAGAGATACGGATACAATATACAAGATAACAGATGTTACTGGTATACATTGAGTATTACAATTTTAATAGTTTTTTCCTTGCTTAAAATATGTGTGTGTGTGTATATATGTTTGGTTTTTTTTTTCTTTCTGGAACCCTCTGTATTCTATACCTGGACAAAATATGCAAATTCCTTGAAAGACACAAATTACCCACTTCTGATACAAGAAGAAATTTTAAAAACTGAATAGTTTCATATCTATTAAAAAGGTTGAACCCATAATTAAAAATCTTCCTAGGAAGAAACTCCTAGCCCAGATATATTTATTGGTGAATAGTATAAAATATTTATTGAAGGAAGAATTGAAAATTTAAAGAAACTCTGTCAGAACACAGAGGAAGAAGGAGCACCTTCCAATTCATTTCACAAGGCCCATATTACCCTGATACCAGACGAAGACATCACAAAAAATGAAAAACACAGCCCAACATCCTTCACAAACACACATGCAAAGCCCTTAACAATATGTTAGCAAGGCAGCGCCTGTGGCTCAGTGAGTAGAGCACCAGCCCCATATACCGAAAGTGGCGGGTTTGAACCTGGCCCTGACCAAACTGCAAAAAAATAGCCAGGCATTGTGGTAAGCACCTGTAGTCCCAGCTATTCAGGAGGCTGAGGCAAGGGAATCGCCCAAGCCCAAGATCTGGAGGTTGCTGTGAGCTGTGACACTTACAGCACTCTACTGAGGGTGATGGAGACTCTGTCTCTAAAAAAAAAAAAAAAGCAAATAAAACCCACTGCTATATAAATACATGATAACCAAGCAGGTTTTATCTCAGGAATGCAAGGTTGGTTTAACATTAAAAACAATTAATCAATGTAATTCACTATGTTGGCAGAATAATTGAGAAAAATCATTATCTCTCCAACTACAGAAAAATAATATGACAAAATTAAATAGTGATGTATTTTGAAAATAAACTACAACAGAAGGGAATCCCCTCAGCCTGATAAAGGACCTTCGTGGAAAGTCTACAGGTGGCATCATACTTAATACAGAAAAGTGAGATGTCCTCTCCTCGGGTAAAGAACAAAACAAGGGTGCTGCTTTCATCGTTTCCATACAGTACTAAACGGGAGATCTTTGATATTATAATTAGGCAAGAAAAAGAAATAAAGAAACAAAAGTACCTATTCACACATGACGTGAATATATTGACAAAATCCTGAGGAATCCACGTGTACCCTACCAGAATTAATGTGTGAGTTTAGCAAAGTTGCAGGATTTAGGGACAATACAAAAACATGGTTGCATTTCCATATAATAGCAAGGAACAATTAGAAACTAAAATTTAAAACAATATTTATACACTAACACAAAACACGAACCAGATACTTCCTATACTTGCAGATACCTACAAGCCCAGTTGCAATACGCCAGTTGGGGCATTTTTATTGTCAGCTTTGTCCCTGGTAGCGTCCTACTTCTATTAGATTTGCCAGGGGAACAGAGCTAGAAAGTTACACTAATCAATACAGGGATTAACTTAACAAAATATATACAATATTTATATGCTAGAAACTGTAAAACAGGCTTGGCACCTGTAGCTCAGCAGCTAGGGATCAGCCACATACACCGAAGGTGGTGGGTTCGAGCCCAGACCGGGCCTGCCAAACAACAATGACAACTACAACCAAAAAATAGCGGGGTGTTGTGGGGGGCACCTGTAGTCCCAGATACTTGGGAGGCTGAGGCAAGAGAATTGCTTAAGCCCAAGAGTTGGAGGTTGCTGTGAGCTGTGATGCTACAGCACTCTACCCAAGTTGACATAGTGAGACTCTGTCTCAAAAAAAAAAACAAACTATAAAACAGTACTGAGAGATATTAAAGAAGTTCTGAATAAAAAGTTACTTTGTGTAACTTGGATCTTGGATCAGAAGATTCAATATTGTGAAGATGTCATCTCTCCCTAAATTTATCTATAGCCATAACACAATATCAAGCTCAATTATGGCAGGTTTTTGGGTAACTATTAACAGGCTGATTGCAAACTTTACATAAAAATGTAAAGGAGCAAGAATAGCCAAAACAACCCTGAAGAACAGGAACAAGTTGGAGGGTACACCTGCCTGATTTCAATACCTTATTACCAAGCTGCAGTAATCAAAACAGCAGTATTTGCTAAAAGGTAAATATATTGATCAATAGATAGGATAAAGAAAGAAGTTAAGAGTAAACATTTTATCTTCAGCAAGAGCAAGACGCTGTCTTTACAAAAAAAAAAAAAAATAGAAAAATTATAAGGCATTGTGGCGGGTGCCTGTAGTTCTAGCTACTTGGGAGGCTGAGGCAGGAGGATGGCTTGAGCCCAGGAGTTGGAGCTTGCTGTGAGCTATGATGATCCCACTACACCCTAACCTGCATGACAGAGCAAGCGGGAAAAAAAAAAGAATAAACGTTTTAATTGAGCATTTGCATACAACAGTATTGCTCATTTAGGAAGTCCAGGATAAATCAGTCAGAACACTGCAAAGACGTTAGGACAGAGAAAAGCTGAGAACAGTGGCCGGAGACAAGGCAAACATCCAAACAAACCGATCGTTGTCTTACCAATCAACAAAAATCAATTACAATTTGATAGAAAAACATTTTCCCAGTATTAATGAAACTCGTACAATGCCTAAGGATTAGAAGGAGGCATGATGCAACTGGATTAGGATGAACTTCTGTCAAGGGATAGAAAAGAACATCCCAGTAAACACAAGGCTTCTCCCGGTCCTGAGGACAGCAGAGCCTCTCGGTGAGAGGAGCTATCTAACATTAGGAGGAGGGTTGAACAGTGGTCACCCAGGCTGGCCAGCTCAGAAACACCTGTCACAGCTGCCCTGCGTCCTTCCCTGCTCCTCTCCTGCTCCCTGGATCACAGTCCCCTAAATTGCTTGTGTTTAACTCTGTCTCAGCCTCAAGCTCAGGGGCACCCAGCCAGGACAGCCACTGAGTCCATGCCAAGGAGGTCACAGGCAGGAAACAAAGTGGAGAGATGAGCTCCTGCTCAGCCTCTGCATCCAACCTGCACCTTGGCAAACAAACGCTCTGCCCTCTTTGGCGCTCCCACTCCTCATCTGTGGAGTGGCATTAGGAGCAGGAGGGAGAGAACAGTGGGACAGACCAGCAAACTTCAACATTGGTCATGCACAGGGGGCAGGGGGACCGCGAGGGCAGTGGGTGAGACTCTGGGCCCATTTCAGAGATGGGGTTCACAGAGGGCAGCTTCCCCAAGGTCTCATGGCCAACAAGGAAAGAGTGGGGATTGGAATAATCCATTCCCTGACCCCACAGCTGATGACAACACTCAGCATGTCATGGCCCAAGCCCAGCTCTTTTCCACAGTGTGGTCCCCTCGGCATCTCCCCCCCTTGGGAAGTGTGCCTCACCAGCTCAGCCAGTTCTAGAAGACCATCCCCCCAGCCCTGCTGATTTCATCTCTAGGACCTCTGCTGTGTCTGTCCGTGTCCCACCCTGCCAGCAGCACTCTAGACTAGACCAGTGGTGGCAAAGCCTCTCCAATGCTCTCTTCCCTTGTCCAATCAGCTCTCCACCTGGAGCTAAAGGGACAATGCCAGGGCTTCTGCAGAGTCAATGGTGGCTGTCACTGTCAGGGTTCAGTGCCCGGCTGACAGCACAGCTGGCGGTGGCCTGTCTCTCCCTGAGCCGCTGGCTGTCTTCCCAAGCCCTTGCCCCTGTTGCTCCCTGCGCTGGGACTGCCCAGCCCTCTGCCTCTGTGAGCTTCCCTCACCAGCTCCTCGGCTCTCATTTCTGGCACCCGCATCTTCCTCTTGGCACCATGATCTCACCCCACTGTGCACGCAGCACGAGGCTGTCTTCTCTCCACGGCTTAGCCAAGTACCTCTGGGCTGCCTGGACTCTATCCTTGGGTCAGACATCCTACAAAGGCTCACGGGGGCTGTTCTCTTGCAGTTGCTCTGCGAATGACAGGTAAGCTGAGCCAGCCTGGCTATGTCGCCATGTGCCTTCCTCCTTCTGTGTATTCCAACATGGCAGGCTGCAGAGGCTCCCAGAGAGTTCTGGAAGCACTGCCTCTTGTGGAGGATTCTCTTGCAGAGGTGGGTAGTGCCTGACTCCTGCACGCCCACCAGCATCACCGCTCAGAGAACGTGGACGGAGAGGCTGCGGCCGGCTCTCCCTGGCATCTTCCTCCTAGCAAGAACCCTTGCCGGCGGCGAGCTGGTCAGGGCATCCACACCATCCATACTAATCCTCTGAGGCCACACCGTGGAGAAGGAGAAAAAGGCACTGACTCACCTACACCCGAGGGCCTGCCGTCTGCCAAGGGCTTGGACAATGAGTAACAACCCAGAGGTGAGCAAGGAAGGACTAAGCACCTGCCCACAAGCTCCACCTCCAGTTAGTCCCAGTCTGCCTGCTGTTTCCACCAGATGTCCTGGGCTTTCCTCCTCCAGAATTTAGTAAAAAATGAACAGGCTCTGCTCCTACCCTGCAGGGTAGGGCAAAGCCCAGATAGGGCGTGAGTAGGAAGGTGAGGAGCAGCTGCCTGTGGCTCACAGCCCTAGGCCACATCACCTCCTTCCCTCCCTGGTGCCTCCCCTGGGGCAGGCCCTGAGCTCCCCTCTGCCCAGCAGCCCCATAGCCCTTGTCTGGACAAGGGGCTCTGCTTCCTCAGAGGCAGCTCCAACGTCACTGCTGCCCTCTGTCCAGCAAGAACTGCCAGGTCAGTAGCTTCTGGGAAGGCCTGTGAGCCCCAACTCCAGGACTCGCTAGGTCTGTCTTGGAGCATTTTGTAAGCTCTTTGTGCCTCAGTTTCCTCATCTGTAAAAAGAGGAGTAAAAGAATACCTTGTCCTGGGGCTCCAGAGAGGACAGAGTGAACCAAGCATGAGAACGCGACTCAGCACTAACACAGAGAGGAGTCAGACGCGAAGCACCACACACATGAGGTCTAGAGGGCGCACACATCTGTCATCACGTTGAGGGCTAGAGGGCCCAAGAGTCAGCAAGGGTGTGCAGCAACTAGCACTCCCATCATGAGTGGTGGGCATTTAGAAAATTCCACTAATTTCCAAAATAAAACAGCCATTCTGGAACACAGTTTGGCAGCACCCTACAAAGTTAAACATACACCGATCTCATGACCTCATGACTTGAACACACATCCTCAATGCTAACCCAAGAGAAACAAAAGCTTTGTTCATGAAATGCCTTGAATGTACATGTTCACAGCAGCTTTATTCACAATAGTTCCAAAATGGACACAAGACGCACATCCCTGGGTAGGAATGGCCAGACTCTGGGACTCCTCCAAGACACATGTGGCACAACACAGGTCCACACCAGAAAGACTGGGCAGAGGGAAAGAAGCAGATCCAAAACGTACAGACTATAGGATTTCATCATATAAAATTCTAGAAAGTGAAAATCAACCTACATGACCAGGTAGACTGCTGGTTCCCTGGGCTGGGGGTGGAGGAAAGGTGACAGGTTCCAAAGCATGGTGATGGTGGGCCTGCTCACCTCTGGTGCGAGTGAGGGATTCACAGGTGCATCCAGATGTCAGATCACATCACCTGTCCTGCTGGGCACATTAGTGTACCCATTAAACACCACTGGGGCTGTGTGGCCACACCTATTAGAAACAGCTCAAATATTAGTCATTCCACCTGCCCCCTTGGGTGGTGCATTTCCCCAGCTGGGTGCACGTGATGTGGTACGGGGGTAGAGAGCCAGGACATCAGTAAACATCACACCGGATTGTCACTGGGCTGGAGGCCATAACGAGTGGACTTCATTTAAACTTATAAAGTGAAATAACAGACAAAAGGCAGCTTTAGCTTGGCTCTTTCTGGGGATCAGAGTAGGAACTGCCCCTACGCGGTCAGACAGCCTTTGTCCCAGTCCTGCCACAGACAAGGATAGCACCTCAAGTGGGGCCGTGTGACAGGAGAGCCACAGCGAGGCAAACGCTTCCTGAGGTAGCATAAGGAGAGCAAGACAAAGGGTCACACCGACTGGTGCCTGGATGCGAGAGCCGGGCAGGTTATCCACCCCTGAACCAGGCAATAGGACCACAGAGCTCTATGGAGGCCGCCTGCCAAGCTCACCCCAAGTCTCCTGACGACCGTCATCTGGTGGATGGTGGCTGGAGATGCCGTGAAGCATCGCGTGGACAAGCTGGAGATGTCGTGGGCAAGCACTAGGGGGAGGTTGGGGTGGTGCTGACAAGCTGGAAAGACCGGGGGTATACTCTGACTAAGGAGGGCTGCAGCTGGGAACTGTGGAGGGAGGGGTTGGAGACTGGGGTGCCATCATGGGCTTGAAGGCAACGGAGCAGCTCAGTGGGCTGGACTGTAATTGAGGCTGGTCAGTGTGTAGTTGGAATTGGTCATTGAGGAGCAGATGAGGGAGTGAGGGTCTGGGACATTGGAAGTAGATGGGGATAGAGGGAGTAGCTGGGATGGAAAGAAGAGCTGGGACAGTGGGAGTGGACAGGGGTGGAGGAGGAGCTGATGAGGAAGGGAGGATCTGAGACACTACGGGTAGATGGGGAAGGAGGGAGAAGCTGGGGACAATGGGGAGTATCTGGTGATGGAAGGAAAGAACAGGAGATAGTGAGGAGTAGCTGGTGAAGGAGGGAGACAATGGGAAAGTGCTGGTGAAGGAGGGGAGGAGCTCGGGAGAGTGAAGAGGAGGTGGGGACAGTAGGGAGTAGCTGATGATGGAGAGAAGAGCAGGGGATGGTGAGGAGTAGCTGGGGATTGAGGGAGCAGCTGGGGACTTTGGGGAGGCACTAGTGATGAAGGGAAGGAACTAGGGACAGTGAGGAGGAGCTGGTAAAGGAGGGGAGGAAGTGGAGACGGTGGGGAGTAGGTAGAATACAAGGAGAAGCTGGGAAGTAGCTGGAGATGAAAGGGAGGAGTTAGGGCCAGTGTAGAGTTGGTAGGAGAGGCAGGGGGTGTCCCTGGGAGACGTGGGGCTACATTGGGAATTCTTAGGGAACAGGATGGAGAGGAAGGGAAATGAAAGGATGACAGGAGAGCAAGAAAAACTCAAGGTGTCCAGTCCGAGGGCTGAAGGAGCCCTGGGACCCCAGAAGACCAGGCCCAAGAGTAACCCAGGCTGTGCTGCTGGCATCTGAGGCAGACCTCGGGGTGAAGCCGGCAGTTCCCAACCTGTGGGTGCTGGTGCCACGCCCAGGGCAGCACCCTGGTTCCTGGTCCCTGTGGCAAAGAAATCCCTCCTGCAGCGCTGGGTGCCAAGCTGAGGCACGCATGGTGGGTCCAGCAGCTCCCACTGCCTGTCTCTGCACCCTGCAGGAGGTCACAGCAGCCGTACCCCACAGGACGCTCTCAGACGCCCTTTCGGGGGCTCTCTCTGCCAAGATCCTCAGGGGAACATTTCTTGAAGAGTCCAGTGTCATGCGTGAGGGGGTCAGTGCTGGGGTTGGACACAAGGCCCAGAAGCTGACCAGTCAGGGAGACAGGAGAAGATGCTTGACCTGTGGAACCAAGGAAAGAAGTTAACATATGACAAAGTGTGAAAGTGAAACTCAAAACAAAACTGCAAATTCCAAGCAGAAAATATAAGTGGCTATCTTTTAGGCATTGGAGTTGGCAAAGACTTCATAAACACGGCGCCCAAAGTTTGCATTCTAGTCCCAACAGGAAACAGGTCACAGTCAGAGTGGACATTTTGTGGCAATTGTTTGAGGAACCCACTACAGGGGGGACAGCACCCTGAGGTTGCCAGAGCCCTGGAGGACTCCAGGGAGAAGCCCATAAGAGCTGTGGCCTCTAGGGTGACTTGCTGACCACAGCAACCTGCAGGCAAAGAACCAGATGAGTCAGAGCCCTGACCTCGGCCCTCTTGCCAGCACCTCCCCGTGGGTGAACCCCACAAAGCAGAAGGCAAAGCCCCCATGCATACATCTTCCCTCCCAATTGCTTTGGGGGTCTGGAGAGGGAACTAGGGTCACTCAGCACCTGGAAAGAGTGTTAAAGTGAAGGGCTTCTGTGCCTGAAGAAAGCTGAAAGATAACTTGTCCATAGGAGACACTGTTGACAGTGCACTCGGGGAAAGGCCAGTGTCGTGAATGCACCGAGGATGTCTACAGTGGACGGTGAGAGGCGGGTCCTTGCTCTGTAGCAAAGGCGTGTGTGTAAGCGAGTTCACAGTAGCACTGTCCACAGCACAGAAGCCAGAGGACAGCCACAGCTGCCCTTGCACAGGGGACAGGGTCAGTGAGCTACCCTCAGGACAGGGGCAGGTGGCCTGTATCACCTTGGCACCACAGCTACGTGTTACACACAGACAGGGACAGATGGCATGTGGCAGGACACCCTTCTGTGGGCTGGAGACACGGAGGTAGAACATGTCTTTTGGCAGCGCTTGAGACTCTGCCTGTGGCCTGAGAGGAAGGCGGGCAGGGGAGGAGCAGGCCCTGGGGTTTGCTGGGCCACCTAGGTAATCAAAGGCCACAGCCAAGGTCCTGCTGGCGCCATATTTATCACATGCTCACAATAACAAAGTCACAAACATATCTCTCCCCCTGAAGTGGCCACGCATGGGTCCATGGGGAGAGCATCAAGCCTCAGGCACTGCCATGAATCCAACTCATGGGCCTGGACCTAAAGCAGAGTGGGAAGGAGGGGTGGCTGCATGTTCCCTCCTCCCTCATCTGTGGGGCTTCCTTCCGGGGCTCCTGGGGTTGACTGTTGCCCTACAGCATCAGCAGGGCTGTTTACAATGCACAGTAAATACACCAGTGGGAACCATGGTATCCTCCCACCCAGAACAGTCCTGCTGGGACCAGGCTGCCTGGAAAGGGCTGCAGCGCCCAAAAATAGCTTCAGAATTCCTCAGAGTCGGCAACAAAGACCTTTGGGGATGGGTGAGTGTCGCTGAGCCTAGCTTCCTGCCTCCATCTGACCTTTGACTCAGGATTCCCAAGACCAGGCCCTTCAAAGTGCCCCCTCGAGCTAGGGAGGTGTTCTCAGGGTGGGGGTGCTCTGATGCAGTCCCTGTTCTTCCCACAGAGGCTGGGCGGCCTTACCTCTCCTCCCAGGCCCGGGGCAGGACGGCAGACCCAGAGAGGGCAGGAGGAGCCCACAGCCAGGCCTGGCGCTGTCCTCAGGCAGGCTGGGAGTGGAAGCTGCTCTCCCACTGGGTGGGTTCACATTGGCTGAGAGGCCCCAAAGTTTTCAGCAAGCATCCTGGATTCCTGAGAGCCACAACTTGATGCCTAAATGCTTCCCTTTGGCATTAAACTTCCTTCTTTCTTTCCCATCAGGCTGGGTCTTCCCAGCACAGACAGGGCACCTGTACGCGCTTGGAGGCACCTGGAGGCACCTAGAGGGTCCGTGTCCCACCTGGCTGCCCCTGTATGCCGTCCCTGGGGGTGTTTGTGTTACAGTGAGAATATGAGCAAGTACACATGTGTGCTTGATCCCATGTGTGCACCCCCGCACACACGCACACACATGTGCAGGCTCACACACGGGCACACTCACGCAGGCACACACTCACACATACTCACAAACAAGAAGTGAGTATGTATCACAGTGCGGCCTCAGTCTGTCCCCACTGGAAGGAGGCCCGTCAGGAGGCTCAGACTTCACTGCTCCTGGATGTCAACAAATGACCACCAAAGTGCCCTGAGTGCCAACTTCGGGTAACAGAACACGGTCCATGAGCAGGCAAATTTACAAACAAGCAACCTGCGAATAATGAGGTGTAAGTGTGTTTTACCTGGAGGAAAACACAAAGGGACAGAAATCACGTGGAGAAAGTATTACAGGAGGGCAGCAAAATGTTCCTCAGTGTCAGGATCCTCTGCCTCCTGGCCCCCCGGCCCCTCCGCCCCCTGGTCCTACAGCTGTGGTGAGGTGAGGGCACATCCTCCTCCCTTCAGCCAGCTGAGCTCTCCAGGGAGCCTGCCTGGCCCCTCGTTGTGTGGGTGCCGTTAGCAGCCAGTGCCTTCTAGTATGGAGTTTAACAAACCCATGAGCAAGTCCTGCTCCACCAGGTCGCTGCCAGGCTGCATGGCACCAGAATGGCTTGTGTGGAGGAAACATAAAAGCAAGATGTGTCACGGCATGAGCCACCTGCTGCCACTCAGGACAGTGAATGCTACAGTAGCCACAGTGACTCTCTGGGCAATGTTAGCACCAGCGAGACCCAAAGAGGTTGGGCACAGCCTGTGAGTGCCCCCAGTCCTCTGCACAGTCAGGCTAGTGTGTCCATCCATCCTGCCTCTGCACCCTTCCCGCCTATCGCGAGCAGAACTCTGGACGGAGCTGCAGCTCAGAAACTGGGTTGGAATGCTGAAGGTCCGGGTTCTTCCCGTGGAAGCACTAGAGGGTGGCTCAGGAGTGTCCCCCATGCAGAAATGTCACAGCTGGGTGTTAGGAGCCTGCAGGGATGGGATTCCTGCTGACAGAGTGAGCCTGATGCCCTGTGGTCTCTAGGAGGTGGGAGTCAGAGCACAGAGACTTGGGACGTGGCTCCTTGAGCTGAGGCTCCCCGGGGCACAAGCACCAAAGACTCCCACCTGGAGGCCAGCGCTT
Source organism: Loris lydekkerianus (assembly GCA_963574355.1). Lineage (NCBI taxonomy): Eukaryota > Metazoa > Chordata > Mammalia > Primates > Lorisidae > Loris > Loris lydekkerianus. The sequence continues at coordinate 30,505 of CAUYPK010136910.1, read as the reverse complement.
CTCCTGGACCAGGATGGGAGCCAATAACTGTTGGGGAGACGTGCGTCCGTGCTCAGCCCCTGCTGCTGCAGAGCGGTGGCAGGGGGCTGTGCATGGCCACCGTGGAGGCCTCCAATGCTAGAGTGGGACCAGGGGTCTCTCAATAGTTGAGCCCCAGGAGGAGGGAGGAGGCTTCCTGGTGCACAGAGCCTGTTTTGGGGCAGAGCCACCCGTGCGTTTGCACCCTGCCGGGAGCCAGGCTTGATCTTGTCAAGTCAAGACTTTGCCCACACCGGAGATGAGTAGGCCAGTAATGGGTCACCCTCTGGAGGAAAGACTGATCCAGGTTCTCTCTGCACAGGAAGGGACACACAGCTCTCCCACCCTGGACCCCAGCCCACACCCAGCCCAGCAGCTGAGCCCAGACACCCCCCCTTCCACCCAGGCCTGCTGTAGCAAGTGACCACACAACATACTTGGTGGCTTTAAACAACAGAAATGTGTTGCCACAGTTCAGAGGCCAGAAGTCTGAAATCAGTGTCACTGGGCCAACAGGGGTTGGCAGGGTCAGCAGGCTCCAGGCGGAGGGTCCTTCCAGCCCCTCTGGCCCTGGTGGGCAATGGGTGGAGTCTTCACATCTTTCTGTCCCGAGGTCACATGGCCTTCTGGTCATACCCTCCTCTTCTGAGGACATCTGTGATGGCATCTAGGGCCCAGCAAACAATCCAGGGTGGTGTCCCATCATAAGGTCCTTAACTTAACCACATCAGCAAAGACCCATGCCACATAAACTCAGATCCAAGGGACCCAAGATAAAGACCTGGTATCTTGGGGCCATGTTTTAACTGCCCAAGCTCCTTAAACCCAGAATTGGCCCCTTGGCCAATATCCATCAGGCTGCAGAGCCTCCTGGGAGGTGCTGGGGCCCTGCCTGCCCCACTGTGGGACAGAGGCCTGTTCTCTCCCTGAAGCTCCTGTCTGTGCCAGGCCTAGACCAGCCACTCAGTAGCCCCTTCCAGAGAGGCCCGGGGAGGGCAGCCAGCTGAGGTTCTGACAGGGACAGAACCTCGAGGGAGGGAGGTTAACAAATGGCTTAAAACAACAGGCTGATGCCCATCCACCTAGTTCTATGACCCTGGTGCCAGATACCCGCCCCCCCCCCAAGTCAGTGTCCACCCCCAGCCTCAGCCACTTTTCTGAAAACCCAGAAAAGAGCAGCTAGAAATTGAGTCTGTTCATCCATCATCTAAAGCCACACCTAAGTGTATCTACCAAGGACTTTGGGGCTCTGTCACTGTGGGTTTATGTCCCATGCTGCTCTGGGCTCTGACGACGCCCTTCCCCTCTGTTAGCACATTTGCTGCAGTTGTGTGACAGCCACACGGACTGGGACAACATAGCACCCGGCCCAGCAGTGGCTCCTAGAGACTGCTGAGGGTCGGAGACCTGTGCGACAAATGTGGCTCTTTGCCACAACGGACAGGTCTTTCTGACTGTCCCCTGCCTCCCCCTGCCCCAAAGCACAGGGCAAGCTGTCCTCTAAGCTCCCTTATCTGCCTGAGTCCTGACCTACCAAAGAAAATGACAATGGCCTCAGCCCCTTCCCTGGTTTTCATTGACTAAAATCAATGAACTCAAATCACCTGCACAGACCTTTGTCACAAACCATTATCTGCTCTGTGGCTCAAGACTTTGTCCCAGGCCATTGTATGTCCTTCCAGCCCATTGAACTCCCCTGGAAATCATTTACTTCCCAAAATCACCTGCACTCCCACCTGCCATGCCCTGGATGGAGGGGACAGGTCCACGTGAGCCCCACTGGGTTACTGGGTGACCAGTCCCCTGCACATCCCTATGCTGTGCAGGCCAAGATGAATGTGTGTGCCATCTCCCAGTTACTCTGCCTTCAGTGAGCCTTCAGAGGGCGAATGGGAGGCTTCCCTCAGCCTGGAGGTCTCAGAATGGTTCCTGCATGCAGATGGAAAGAACCAGTTCATCTTGGCTACTACCGTCCTTCTCCCTGTTTCTGTCCAACAGAGGGGGACGGGCAGTCGCTGTGAGGTGCTGATGCAGAGGAGCGGACAGAGCTCAGAGAAGGGAGGTGGAGAGAGACAGGCTGCACCCTGTCCAGCAGTGACGTCTGTGTCCCTGGATGGGCACCGCCACCCTGAAGCTAACTGGCCTGAAGAGTAAGTCCAGAAGGACAGAACCGAAAAGGAGAGGTGCACTTTTCCCAGGCTTGCAGGGGCTCCACACAGGCTCTCAAAGCTACTGAGGCTCAGTTTGCTCACCTCCCCTAGGGACCTGTTAGGGTCGTGTTCAAGATGAGAAGGCCAGATGAATGTGGCCCCCAGAGCCAGGCCCCAGAGGGCATAGGAGGAAGTTTGGTTTAGAGCAGTTGACTCTGAGGAGCTTAGGAAGTTGGGGAAACTGAGTCAGCAGGTGAACTGGGGAGCTCAGAGAAGGAGCAGGGGTGGCCTGGGTGGGGAGGATGTGCCTGTTAGGGACCAGGGAGCGGCTAGAGCAGCAGTTCTCAATCTGTGGGTCGCAGCAGGGTCGCAGGGTTGCAGCATTAAGAAGGTTGAGAACCACTGAACTAGAGGAAGATGCCACCCAGAGCCCTGCACCTGGGGCAGAGGGTGGGTGCCAGAGAGGCCTGAGGTGCTTCCCTGGAGCTGAGAGTCTGCTGTGCCGCGGTGATGAGAGGGCATCAGCCTTGCAGAAATGTGAGGTGAAGTCCGTTACTGGCCTGAAAGAGTTAATCAGGGAATCTGGGCATTTTCCTCCTAGCTGAGTCATCAAGGAAAGTGTGGGGAGACCGGAAGCCCTTCCCCTCAAAGGGGCTCACCTGAGCTTCTCCAAAGGCCTCCTGGGGCTGGCCCCAGTGGAAGGGGGACTGGGGGAGGGGTTGGGAGGCGCTGGGGTCTGGCCTTCCCAGAGCCGACTATGTAGCCCCTTGTCATGCAAAGAGGGGCCCAGGAGGGGGCCTGGCAGCTCCCACTGTCTGCAGGGACTGGGGTGGAGGCATTCGGGAAAGCTGCAGCCTAAACCCTCACCCCCAGGACCTGCTGAAAGCTCTGGAAAAAAGCATTTTAGTCGAGGATTCTCCCCCTGGCTCAGTTTAAATTTTCAGTAAGAGCCCAGCTTTTCTGTTTGGTATATTTGTTTGTTAACAAAGATGGTTTTTTCCCTTTCAGGTCTTTGGAGGGAGAGCAAGGAGAACTGGGAGGCTGGGACGCCCCTTGGGCGGGGGAGGCCTCCTCCGGCAGCTTCTGGGTCATCTCAGTGTGTGAAGCCCTTTGTATACTTTCCTGGAATGTGGCTTTTATTTTGTAACAAAGCACGTTTTAACGTTTTTTTTCTTTAACAAATAAATATCAGCTCCAGTGTATGTCAGGGAAAGACTACAATAATAAACCCAAGCATTTCTGATTAACAGAAGGGAAATGATCCTCCCACTTTCCTGCTCCCTAGAACTGGGCCCCAAGGTGGGGTTTTTCAGGGAAATCACAAATCTTAGGGCTGTTAGTCTTCTCCACTGTGGACCCCTCCAGAGCTGGGTGGATTTCTACACTTGTGGATGATTAAGTCTCTTCTCTGGCCGGGGGAGGCTGGTCTGAAGCCCTTCCACCTCCCACGTGGGTGGCGGGAACGGAGAGCGGTAGAAATCCACCCCTCCTCCACCCCAGCTCCAAGGAAGGGCTGCACACAGAGCTAGTACCTGGTGTCACACCTGTGTTTTAAAAAATGCAAGGCCATCTTTTGGATTCCCCCAGGAGTTTATGGCATCAGCCAACCCCTGGCTCACTGTGGGGCTGGGGTGGCCCTTCCAAGTAGCCCCATCAGAGCAGGGGGTCTGGGCCTTTGTGTACCACCCCTCTCCCCCCAACTTATGTAGAAAAACTTATATAGGAAGAACTTCTCTACCCTCCTCGGTTCTGTCCCCGAGGGCTGCAAATTAATGAGACAGATTGATAGAGATTCAAATTTAAATTTTACATGCAGGAAAGCTTTGCAGAAAAGAAATGAAAAGCCAAAGTGGTCAGACAGGGACTTACAGACCGTTTTAACAAAGAGTCCTGAACTGTGGAGCCTCGCTGGAGATGGGCTGGGGTGTGGTAGACTGTGGGGAGGTGACTGGGGAAGGCAGTGTGAATAAGGGCAGTTAGTAAGTGTGGTATGTCATTCTCTTCTGCCTGGTACTGGAGAGGCAAACACATTTACACAGGGAAACTTGTCCCCTGCTTTCAGGCAAAAAGGAGCGGGCAGAGGTCACTTTGAAATATGTGTCGTCTCAGCTGCCTTTAGTTCAGAATAATCCTATGTCATGTCAGGTGGCATATTTTGGGGTGGTACATGATGATCTTCACCAAGGGCGGCTGCCAGAGGAGGGTGCAGCTGAGCAGGGCAGCGGCCAACACGCCCAGAGACCTGGGCTCTGGGTCTGGGGGCCCCACAGCCACCACCAGGGAGTGTGTCTGAGTTGACAGGTGCAACCAAACCTCAGAGGCGCAGGAGGGAAAGATCTACCTAAATGTAGGTCCCAATGTTGTCCTTAAAACCAATGTTCAAGACCAGCTAATAGTCTGGTTCACCAGGAGGAAGTTTGTTGAAGGAAAAAAGAAAAGTGGTGGATTAGATCCCAGCTTTCACTGAAGGAAGACCTACCCTCTGCTCTGACCTTACACGGCCCCTACCACAGAGCTCAGGGCAGCTTCCCCTCACTCCATTGACGTCACAAGAGCCCCAAGGAAGACCTCTGAGGTTTGGTGACTCATGGTGGCCTTGGACTCCCTCAGAGAAGGGTTTGTTTTTTTTTTTAAATAAAAAAACTGTATTTACTTAAAAGCATTCAGAACATCAACAAAACAGCTGCAACTTTTTGCTTTTTGCAATTGCAAAGTGGTGTCCAGTTAACAGAACAATTATTTTGTGTGAACTGTGTCAGAGACAGTTGAAAGTGAACAGGCTGCTGTCCCTGGGTGGTTGGTCTGTGCCGTCCATGGGGGTGGCGGTGGGGACAGGGGGTTGGGGGAGACCCCAGGTCTTACTCTACCCACCCCACCTCCAGACCAGGCAAGGCTATAGCTACTGAAAATACCACCAGGATACACTCAGCAGCTTGTGAACTGTACAAAACCAACGCTGTACAGTTTAAAACCAGCCTTACATGGCTTACTTCCAATGTTTTTCTTTAAAAGGAGTTGTGTACAGGGAGCTAAAAGCTTTATAGACAAGGAAAACCTGGCACTGGAGCCAGCTTATTGGCCATCCTCTTCATCACCTCCATCTTCCCCTCCTCTGCCTCCTTCCCCAGCTCTGGCGACTCACCTTTAACTGTGTCAGGTCACTGAGCCTCTTCATGTTCCCTTGAGCTTCACGCCCTTGTTCCACAAGCTGCCTGTCACCCCAGCCATGTCACTTGTCTCTCCCAGGTTGTCTGCGACATCACTGATGGACAGGGAGGGGTATTCCCCTTTAATTTGGGGGTGATACTCAGAACAGAACAAGAAAATGGTAAAGTAAACCTCTCAGGTGTACAGAAGTCCTCGACCTCCCTTGCTGTTCCCCCTTTAAGAGGATGTAGATTTTCATTTCTCTTTCATAACAGGCCTGTCCATCTTTGCTTGTCCTCAAATTCCCTTTCCCTTTAGCAGACACCATCTCCACCTTCCTGAGCACCTCCTGAGAGCTCTGAGGGGAGGGCCGAGCACCTGGAGCCTCTCTGACAGGTGCTCAGAGAATGCACACAGGGCATCTTGGTCTCACTTTTCAAGTCTCCTCTGCCCACACTGACTTCTCTTTCCCCAGCAAGGCAGAGTTGCCCAGTTGGCTCTCACCTGGCCTTTTGCTGTCCCTGTGGAGCTCCATGTGCCCAGCTGTGGGATGGGAGCCATGCAGGATGCCCAACAGAGGTGTGACTAACAGGCATGCCTGTCCCTCTCTGTCCAGTTAAAGCAGAATCCCTGCCCAGAGCCCGGGCTTCCACCAGGTACCCTGGAGACGCTGGCGGCTGGCAGGGGTACCAGGCATTCAGGACCACATGGATGGCAGGTGGTATCCCTGACTGCGTCTCCCTATCCCTGTGGCTGACAGGGCTTTTCAGAGTCACAAAGGGGCTGAGTGAAGCTGGACAGGCCTTCTGGGCATCCATACAGCCCTTGTCTGAGGCAGCCTGCAGTGATTGCCTTCAGGTAGTTCATCTAAAGTTGTTCAGAGGAGAGCCAATGGGGAGGGTGGCCCATTGATGCAAAGTTCCCTCCCAGAGCCAGCCTCACTGGCACAGGGTTCCCTCCTCCATCTCCCCAGCCACCAGGTGAGAAGGATCCTTGTGCACCCCCCCAACACTCTGCCCGGCCCCACTCTCTCTCCCTCTCACCCACTCAGTCTGCCGTCCACCTCCCCTGCGGCTGACCCCATTCTCTCTTTGTCCATACTTGCAACATGCCTCTCCTAAAGGCCCATTGCTAGCTGCCTTGCCCTTCCCAGGGGTTGGAGCCTGGACCTGACCAGTCCCTCCTGCTGCCCACCTCCATCACTTCCTGGGCAGCCCTGCCCAGGCGCAGGGCTTTGAGGCTGACCTGACTGCTCCAGCCTATGCCCCCATCCCCAAGCCTGTCACATCCAGACAACGTGTTTCCAAGGCCAAGAAGTTACTTAGTGCTCAGTTTGGGATGGGCCCCCTGTGTGCGCCCATCCAGGCAGCGAGACCCCTTGGGACACCTCCCCTGGGGTCAGGCTATATGGCAGGGAGGGTCGGGCCACTGCCTACCCGCAGCACATCATGTTTGGGGTTCCAAGGTGGGCCTGCAACAATGAGCCAGTGTACAATTCCAGGATGTGTCTCCTTCCCTCCATGCCAAGAGAACATAATGGGGAATGGAAAACATAAATCACTGCAATAGTTGCCAACGACTACAGAGGAAAAGCTGTAGCAAATGCGCCTGCAGGCACAAATGTCTTCACCCACATGCCAGCACTCCCAAGGCAGGACGGGCGTGGGCTACAGACAGGCCTCCTTTCCTTGAAGGAAACGCAGCAGGAAGTACATCTGTGTCTGACCCTGTGAGCAGAGGGTGCCCTTGGCCTCATGTGGTCCCTGTGTGGCTCCTGCCCTGCCAGTCTGACAGCTGCAGAGCACAGCTCCCCCAGGCTTCTGCTGTTACTTAGCTCTACCTAAGAAGCTAGAGTCGCTTTCTTAGAAACTGTAGCTTGCATTTGGGGAGGTGGACAGGAAGGAGCCAGAGAAGACCTCTGAAGGGAAATGAGCGGGGGTGGGGGGTAGGGGGTAGGGGGGATGGGGACAGGGAAAGGGAGAGGGGAGAGAAGGGGGGCTGTGGGCAGGGGAAAGGATGGGACGAGGAAGGGAGGGGAGAAAAAGAGAAGGAGGGGAGGAGGAGGAAAAGGAATGGGGGAGAGGAGGGAGGAGGGGAAGGGAGAAAAGGAGGGAATGGGGGGAAGGGGGAGGGTGGCACAGTGCCCACTGGAACAAGGGCTCCCGTGTGTGGGTCGTCCATTTCTGTTCCCTTCAACAGAGCCCCTGCTTTGGGCTCTGTGTTCCTCTGGATGGGCACCAACCTCCAGGGGTTCTTTCTGTCCTGGGTGGTGGTGGGAGCAGTGGAAGAAGGCCCTGCCCTTGAGCCAGTGGTGCCACCCTCCCAGCTCTTCAGATTTCCCCCCAGAACTGCTGGGCTCAGTCCCCATGTTGTCCTATGGCTATTTGGACTTGAGGTACCAAGGAGTTTGGGCCCTACCCTGCTAGACCTTCTGTAGGAGTCTGGTCTGGGGCTGACAGATACCCCCTCATCCCAGGAAGTCACCAGCTGTGCCACCCCCAAGGTCCCAGCAGGTTTCCCTGGTTTCAGCTCCCAAGAGCCATGGCCACTGGCTTGCCACAAGTGTCTTTTCCTTGAGTCTCCACTCGCTGGGGAGATTCTACAGGGAGGGAGTCTGTGTCCCAGGGCTGGTGGTGAGCACAGGTTGTGGGTCAGAGCCCCACCCCTTCTCAGACCTTGTTGGCCCTGACCTTTAGGCAGAGGGCAGTACCTAAATGTGGCACCCATGTTCCTGTACTTTCCTGTCTGTGTCTGAATCCAGAAAAGATGATGGCATTGGGACTGATGGGGCACCCCTCCTGGCCTTGGATGAGGTGGAGAGGGCACTTCTTGGTTGACCAGCTTGGGCACTCAGAGGTGTCCATGGGCAGGAGCACCATATATCAAATGCCTGATAGAACGTGGTAGTGGCCCAGGGACCCGTTCTGGAGCCCAGGGTCAGATCAGTTTCTGCTTCAGCTCCAAACTAGAGTGTGCCAGGGGCAGGTGACCTTACTTCTCTATGAGATAGGGTTATGTAATAGCCCTCATGGTGACAGTAAGAGCACAAGGTGCACAGAGCGTCTTCTGTGCCAGTCAGTCCAAATGAGCGTTAGTTACCCATGTGTTCTCTGACATCCCTCAGCCTGCAGCGGGCAGCAGTGGATAGGCCTGTCACTGGCTGTGAGCCTGGAGTGTAACTGGGATTGATGGTTCATGGTTTCCCTCCCTGGATCCATCTCTGCAGTGTGACACAAGGTCCCCATGCTCTGATGTTGACCCAGCCATGCAACTCTCTTTGGCCACAGGGCATCAGCATAAGTGGCACAGGCCCAGGCTTGAGGAGTGAGACTGTACTGTTGGACTTGTGCCCTTGGGTTCCTCTGCCACCCCTGTTGGACCATGTCTGGGCTAGCCCGACAGAGGATAGGGAAATGTGTGGCAGCATTGAGTCACCAGATAGACAGCCCCAGCTGTGAGCATGCCCAGACAAGACCAAGGCTCATGCAAAGAAAAATACACCCATTTGTAACGTAGTCAGACTGCTGAAAACTAAAAACAGAGAAAATCTCAAAAACAGGGAAAAAGGCAACTTCCTTTGAAGGAAAACAAGACTTACAGCCAATATTCCTAGGAAACAATGAAAGTCAAAAGACAATGGAATAAGATATTTGTTAAAATCCAGAAAGAAAATACAGTTGTCCCCTGGAATCCATGGGGGATTGTTCCAGGATCTCTGAGGGTGCCAAAATCCAGGGATGCCCAAGTCACTGATATAAAATGGAGTAGTGCTGCCTGTGACCTGTGCACATCCTCCCATACACCTTAAATCATCTCTAGATTATTTATAATATGTAATACAATGTGAATACTATGTAAGCAATTATTATACCAAATTGTTTATGGAATAATGACAAGGAAAAAGGCTTGTACATGTTTAGTACAGATGCAATCATTTTCAAATATTTCCAATCTGTGGTTGATTGAATCCTTGGACTCAGAACCCACAGGTATTAGAGGCCAGTTGTAATTTCCAACCAAGGATTTTTCTAGGTTTTAACTAGTTTATTTAACTTTTTATTTTGAGATAATTTTAGACTGTCTATATAAGAAGAGTCACAAAAATAGCCCAAGAGCTTCCATACTTCCTTCCCTGAAGCTTTCCCTGAAGTTGACACGTCACATAACCATGGCACGGTTGTCAAAACTAAAAACTTATTATTGGTACAACACTAATGAATAACCAACGAACCAACAGTCTCCATTAGAGTCTGGCCAGTTGGGCAGTGCCTGTGGCTCAAGGAATAGGGTGCTGGCCCCATATACCAGAGGTGGTATGTTCAAACCCAACCCCGGCAAAAAAAAAAAAAAAAAGAATCTGGCCAGTTCTGCACTGATGCTCTTTTTCTATCTCAGGACCCTACCCTGTATTTACTATCAATCTCCTCAGGCTCCTCAGTCTCCCCTCATCTTTCATGAGCTTGGCAGTCTTGACAGATATTGCTGAGGATTTTGTAGAATGACCCTCTGTGGGGTTTGTCTGACATTTACTCATGAGCACAGTGGGGTTGTGGATGCTTGGAGAGAAAGCCCAAACCTCTCACATCATGCCAGGAGCACAGGCACCTTCTTGACTGGTTGCTGGCCAGGCCGCCTTCCTTCACTTGGGCAAGGTGGAGTCTGTTCTTGTCGCTAAGACACAATCACTGTTTTCCCTTTTTCTTGCTCAATTCATAGGAATCAAGTTGCTGAGTCCAGAGTAAGCTTTATTCAAGAAGATAAATGTAAGGACTCACATTGAAACCACCACAGTAATTAATACTTTGAGCTTTGGAAACATCCTGTTTTTCTTTTAGAGATAGAGTCTCAAGCTGTTTGGGTAGAGTGCTGTGGTGTCATAGCTCACAAGAATCTCCGATTCTTGGGCTCAAGTGATCTTTTTGCCTCAGTTTTTCTATTTTTAGTAGAGATTAGTCTTGCTTTTGCTTGGGCTGGTCTCGACCTCAGGAGCTCAAGCAGTCCACCTGCCTCGGCCTCCCAGAGTGCTAGGATTACAGGTGTGAGCAACTGCATTCAGCCCATCTTGTTTTTCTTTAACATTTTGTCCACCATTTGTAACATTGTTTCAGCAAATCTTGAGGATAGCAGTTATCATGGAGTCCTGTCCAGTGCCAGCCAGAGAAGGTACTCTGCCCTTAAAGGCTCATGTGCTCAGTCTGGGCCCACCTGGGTACCCTGGGTGATCTCTGGACTCTAGCCTATGGTCTTAGTTACATCTGCAAAGACTCTTTTCTCTTTTGCAGTTTTTGGCCGGGGCTGGGTTTGAACCCACCACCTTTAGCATATGGGGCCAGCGCCCTACTCCTTTGAGCCACAGGTGCCACCCAAGACTCTTTTCTAGGTGACATAATGTCTTCACAGGCTCTAGAATTAAAATGAGGATGTCTGTGTATGTGCGTGGGGGTCATTCTATCTGCCACACAGAATACACAGTATTAAAGAGTTCAGAAATCATGCATTGTCTGGGAAGAGATAAAATTCTAACTTCTGGCTCGGTGCCTGTAGCTCAGCGGCTAGGGTGCCAGCCACATACACCAGAGCTGGCAGGTTCGAATCCAGCCCGGACCTGCCAAACAACAATGACAGCTACAACCAAAAAATAGCCAAGCGTTGTGGCGTGCACCTGTAGTCCCAGCTACTTGGGAGGCTGAGGCAAGAGAATTGCTTAAGCCCAAGAGTTGGAGGTTGCTGTGAGCTGTGATCCTATGGTACTCTATCCAGGGCGATAGCTTGAGACTCTGTCTCAAAAAAAAAAAAAATTCTAACTTCTGCTAACCCCTTAAAAGTGGGTAACCACTCGCAGAGCAATAAAAGAAAGTACAAGTACAAGCAAGCAAATAGAGGGGAAATCTAAAATATTAGAAAAGAGGACATTAAAGAAGAGGAAAAGGAACATAAAACAGGCAGGAAAATAGGAACCCAGCTGTGAGATGGTGATTGTGAATTCAGTTGCTGTGAAAAAATTAGTATATCAGGAATCACATCAATGGAAAATGAACAAAATACTCAAAGTTAAAGATGGTCGAGCTTGATTTGAAAAAAGAAAACAAAATCTAATAACATCCTGCATATAGAGGTTACATCTAAAAATACACAGAAAATCTCAAAGTGAGGGAAGCTTAAATATATGAGTTCAGAACAAATGTGAGGAAAGCTGGTGCAGCTACCTAGATGTCAAAGGCACAGCCCTGAGGCTTAGGAGAGGAGCCCTCTCCCATGGACAGAGCTGATGGATCTGCCCAGCAGCGCTACAAACCCCAATCGACCACACACAGGTCTGAAGTATCAATTCAAGATGGATCATTGCTGGCCAAGAGTGGTGGCTCACGCCTGTAATCCCAGCACTCTGGGAGGCAGAAGCTGGTGGATTACCTGAGTTCACAGGTTCAAGACCAGCCTGAGCAAGAGTGAGACCTTGTCTTTAAAACTAGCAGGCACCTGTAGTCCCAGGTACTCGGGAGGCTGAGGCAGGAGGATTGCTTGAGCTCAAGAGACTGAGGTTGCTGTGAGGGTAACAAAGGGAGACTGTGTCTCAAAAAAAAAAAAAAAAAAAAAAAAAAAAGATGGTTTATTGCTCTAAAGGTAAAAGACAAAACAATATTTTAGAATATGACGTGAGGAAATACATAATCATGGCATCTTAAACAGACTGGAAGTGCGTACCATAAAAACTACATGAAAATTAGAACTTTTGGTATCAAAAGATGCCGTTATGAGAGTGAAAAATAAAGCCATGCAGTGAGAGAGGGTATCACCATGTTTATCATTTCACAGGATTAACTAAGGACCTGGATAGAGAATGTAGAAGAATCAATAGGAATTATGTAAAGACCCCGGGGCTGCAAGGGCTGAAGCAGCTGTGTCATGAGGAGGTGCTCAGTGGACACGTGTACAGGAGGAGCTCAGCCTAGGCCATCACAGGGACACACACTGTGCCCTGAGACACCATCCGGCCTGAAAGGCCCAGACTAGTGTGATCAACAGTTGCAGTGTTGGGCAGGATATGAGCAGTGGCCCCTCACATGGTGCAGGTGGTGGGCAGTGTCACAACTTCTCAGGAAAATTGTTGGTCACTACCCCTTATGTCTAACATTTTCGTATCCATGACCCAATAGTTCCACACCTTGGTATGTGTCCTGGGTAGGAAATATCTATTCATGTTCAACCAAGATATGCAGAAAACTGTGCATGGCAGCATTATTCCTGATACCTGTGAGTTGGAAGCAACTCAGACATCTGTGACAGCACAGAGGTTGTGGTACATCCACACAGGGGAACATGGATCGCAGTACAGCAAGGACATCACAAGCCACCGCTAACTGCAACACTGCAGCGGGATCTCACAGATACACCAGACACAGGGTAGTCCCATGGGGTGGTGCCCTCTGAGGATCCGCAGTTGGGGGAGGGGCGGCACTCAGAGAGACCCCTGGCCGCCCACTCACTCAGCCTGCCCCCATCAGGGCCTGACCACAGCTGGGCTGGTGCAGTCACCATCCATCTTCTCTGGCCTGACTGGATGTCCTGTGAGTGGACACCTGTGTGAGCCACTCGGCACCCGGCCTGATACACAGTGGGAGCTTGGCAAGCGTTTGCTGAGTAACTTAAGAAAGGAACGTGGAGTCAGGGGAGTTGCAGCCAGACTTGCTCCAGTGGTGAGTAACTCTCGGGGATTCTGCTGAGTCATAAGTTCCTTTTGGTCGGGATATATTTTTAATTGTATGTTCTGAACAGATGGAAATTTCTTGGCCTCTGGGAATGAAACTGTGGATATTTGGTGTATGTGTCCAGAAGGAAGTGGCAGGAACATGACTCACCCGGGGCCATTTGCACTCTGATGGGGTAAACAGACTTTAACAACTTCTGCTCATTTACAGCCAGAGGAAGCGGGAGCTGAGGCAGGACAATGGGGTGGCCGCCAGCCAGTGCCTAAGCTTTGTTCCTGCTCCACTTGCAGAGTCCCTGGAGCATCCCAGGGAGACGGGCGGACAAAGTGACCCAGCCCACACTTCCATGAACGGGCAGCTGCTATGTCATGGGCTGTTTGTTCCCAGGGAGAGCAAGCCAGACCCAGCTCCTGGGCAGAAAGACCCCCATGGAGTGGAGAGGGGATGCCAAGGCCTGCATGGAACAGTTTGGGGTTTGGGCCAGGGATGTCTGAGGAGGCACAGAGAGTGGGAAAGGGAGTTAGGGCCTGGACCCCTGTGGTCCTCCTGGAGAGGCACAAGCTAGGTCTCCTCAGCACTGGCCTTGAAGCTGTAGCCTGCAGGACACTGCTCACAAAGACTGGGCCAGGTGGGGTAGGTCTGCAATTCTCCAGTAGGGACACAGGGTCCTGTCCAGGCTGGGGTGTGCCACAGCAGCTGACCTCAGGGGCCTGTGAGGAAGGGTGATGAGCAGTGGAGCTCCGGGCAGAAAGAGCTAAGGACACAGGAGTGCGCCACGGCATCCCCTGCCTCATTCTCCAGTCACAGAAGCAGAGCCTGGACCCTGTGGTGCAGGGCTCATGTGCGCTTATCACTGGGCCCACATCTGTGCCTCAGACCCCATCCCCATGGAGCCTGTCACCCTGCTGAGGGTGGGTCTGGCCGAACAGAGGCCGAGCAGTCACTCCAGGGCCATGTGGATGGCTGGGCTCTCACCTGCCAGAGCCGGCACTCCTGGAAGGGAGGAAAGCTTCTGGGTCTCCAGCCCCGAGGAGCAGTTTGCACCAGGCTCCCAGGGAAAGATGCCTCAGGAGACAGCAAGGGGGAGCCTGGGGATGCGGAAGGGGACCAGCCACCTCAGCCAGACGGAGCCTTCCCCCACATGGAGACCCCCCACCAGGAGAGACCAGGAGTCACCCACAAGAGCATGTGAGCTCAAAAGAGACCAGTAGTTCCTCCAAGGCTGGGAGGGGCTCATGGCAGGAGGAGGGGGCAAAGCCCTGCTGTCACCTGAGCCAAGTAGGCTGTCAGAGCAGCCTCGGGCCTGTGCGGCATCTTCACACAAGAGCAGGACAGCCAGCACCAGGACTCAGGCACCCACCCAACATGCTGGGTCTCATGCCCACTGTGCTAGGTGCCAAACAGGGAGGAGAGGGGTCACATTTTCAAGTCCTTCCACCTGGAGTGGCTCTTTGGGGGGGGGGGGGGTTTCCACAGGATTCTTGAAGTCCAGAGCCCAAGGGGATGAAGGAATAGGCCTTCCTCCTTAATTCAACCACTGTCTGTACCCTGTCTTGTTATGACATTTGGAGGTCTCTGACATCGGAATCTAGAGTGCTAGCTGTGTTCGTCTGCTCCTGCCAGCTCCTAATCTGTGACTCGGCTCACTGAGAACGACTCCAGGCGTTGGTTACTGGGCTCCGTGCCCCTCCTGCCTGGGTCCTTTGGGACGTGAGAGCCGCAGCGCTGTGCAGACCTAGGAGACTCGGCTGTAGTGTGGGGACGTGGGACAGGTGACGCGGTCAGGGTGCCAGTGGGTAGTTGGGGCTGACCCTGGCACAACCGTCCCTCTGATTAAGGAGACTCCCTCAGGCTACAGGTGGATCTCAAGTCGGTATGGACCTCAGACTTCATTCTGCAGTCACACAGAACAAAGGGGAGTGCAAGCCAGACCCCCTCCAGCCCACACCAGTCCTCCCCATTACCTCCCTGATCCTTGGGGGGCAGCTTGGGGCCTCGTGGGAGGGTGAACAGCACTGTGGGGAGGAGGTGGGGTAGGATAGGGAGGTGGGGTGGCTGGCAGCCCTTCAGGCTCAGGGTGGGTCAGTGGGGCCTGGGAACAGAGCAGCCCGCAGAGGTGACTCAGCTGGTGGGGGAGGGTGCAGCTGGGGCCTTACTGCTACTGGATGGTGAGGCTGAGGCCTGCAGGGGCGGCCTTCCTTCCTCGGAGACTGAGAACTGCCTGCCTCCCTTCCCCCCATCCCAGTTCTGTGGGAATCCCATGCCCACCCAAGACAGCTGCAAAGCTGTCAGGGGTTTCCGCTCCCAGGCTACACAGCAGGCATAGAAGAGGCCCCTCCCCCACCCCGCCCAGTTCCCAGGACGGCTGACCCTGAGGGCTCCTTGTCTCAGCCACTCATTCCAGATACTTGCGGGTATGTGTGTGTGCCTGTGCATGCAGGCACAGGCATGCATGCAGACATGTGCAAGTGTGTGTGTGTATGCATGGAGTGTGGCGTGTAGAGCCTGTCGCCCCACTGATGGCTCCCAAAGTGAAGCTGCGGGTGGCCCTTCTGCCTGGGAAGTCCTCCCATCTTGTCCTCTGCCCCATATGATACTCCTGGCCATCAACATGGTCTCTGGCATCTTGGCAGAGGCTGAGGAAGTTAGGGGATCCCTTGGGAGAGCACTCTTGGGGTGACCCTGAGGGGAGGGCCCAGGTGTGTCTGGGCACAGCCAGGGTGGCTGGGCTCCATGGAGAGCCAAGGAGACAGGGCTGAGAGGCTACTGGTGTCATGTGGCACTCCGGCAGTGACCAGGCAGTGACCAGGTGTCCTGCCTACAGGGACTGTCTACATGACCCATAGTGGACATGGCTGGCCCCTACTACTAACCCACTGTATGCAAAGAGCATTTGGACAGAGAAGGGAAAGTTCATTCCTTATTAGGAGGAAGCATAGGGCAAAGCCCTTGTCCCAGGGGCCCTGTACACACCTCGATGTGGCATGTGAACAGAGCCGGCCAGGAGGAGACAAGGCGAGGTCTAGTCTCAAAGCTCGTTCTGCAAGGGGAAAACAGAGGTAGTGACCCGCGGGACCTGGGTCACACTGCACCTGACCACACTGCACAAGACTGTGATCCCAGGAGCAATGACCGGAGGACGAGATGGAGGTGGACACCTCCTCCCGGCCAGGTAGCTCACACGTCTCCAGAGAGTGACCCGTGGACACAGCGCCAACACATGGTCCCGGGTACCTGTGTCCCCCCCAGGAGCTGCTGGAGAAATACAATATGCAACAAAATCTCTGCCAAGCCAGAAAACACTCCAGAAAGGGCAGAAAAAAACATAATCTCATCATCAAGTAAACATTAAGCGTCTCGGGCACCTGGGGAAGGCATGGCAGGGACAGGAGGGAACCCCTCTCATGACAGCCATAGGGACCCGGGGGTCTGCAGTTTGACAGACCAGGCCCATCTCCCTGGGCAGGTTCTCCAAGCCCACAAAGAGTCCTGGGTTGTGAGACGGGACAAGGAAGGTTTACATACGTGTGACAAGGACAGAAAAAGAACGCCTGAGAGGAAGGGGACACCTCCCTTACTTTAAGCAGGGACCCTGTCCTATACCTCACGGTCCCCCCCCGGCCAGCCTAGGTGTCCCTGCGGGCAGCCCATGGGGAGGCACAAGACCTAGTGTGGCCCAGAGCCACAGGGGACATTGAGGCACAGTTGGTGGGGCCATGGCAGGGTCCTACCAGCTGCCATGGCCCTTGCTCCTACTGACTGTGAGGTGGGGGAGGCTCTGCCCACTTCTCTTGTAGAAATGAGGAACCCACAGGGCTTCCTGGAGACAGACCAAGTGCCAGAGTCAACTGCCCAGGTGCCCCACATCGCACGCAGCCCTGGGTACGGGAGGGCTTCCATCCAGCTCAGAGCGGGGCATACACAGCTGCTTTGGCCGCAGGGTGATGCTGACCAGGTGCTTTGGCCCAGCTGCACGGCCAAAGTCCCACCCGATTTCCAGGCACGGGACACCAGCGCTTTGGGGTAATCAGTGACCTCTGGTCGCAAGGTAGGCTCTGGGAGGGTCAGGGCCTGCGACTGTTTTCAGAGGCAAAGAAAACATGTCTGAGGGTTTCCTAGAGTTTTAAAGTGACACGAGGCTTGTGTGTGTGCCTCACAACTGAAAGGGGCCAGGATGTGGCTTCTGTAATCATCTGAAATCAGATCAAGACTGTTAAAGAAAAAGGAGGCCTAACAAATTTGATCAGGAAAAACTCACAGCTTCACTCAGTCACCAGCACCATAGCTGAGCAGCAGCAGGCCTCTGAGGATGTTCACTCTGGCCGTCATTGCAGGTCCATCCTCGGACTTCCACTGGAGCGATTCGTGATGCCTTTTCCTCGCCTGGCCCTGCCTCCTCTGACCTGTGCTGCTCACTTGGGTTCCCCCCTCCTCACACACAGGGGCCCCTTCCTGTTCTCCCTCTGTCCCTGAAGGCACCTGTGGGCCAGGGTGGGAGGAGCGAGGCTGGGCAGGGTCTTGGGCTAGGCACTGGGACCACCCTGGACTGAGCTCCCAGGTGGGGAGGGGACACCCTCCAGGAGCAGTGTGCCGTGAGTGGGGGCTCCCAGCCCTGTGCCTGGGTCCCTGTTGGGGCTGGGATCAAACAAGTGAAGAAAATAAAGTCATAGTTCAGAGGCGCTGCTGGGTGAAGCTGCTGGGCGCTGCTGGGTGAGGTGGCTTCAGGGAGGACGGGGCCTCCCTGGGGCTAGGATTGCGACCCAAACTTCGTGGGGGAGAGGCTCCACCAAAGCCACACCAGGGCGGGGCTCGAGTGCCCACCTTGCCTCCTGCCAAGACCCCAGAGTCTCTCTGAGTGTCCCCTTCCACCAGGGCTGGGACAGGGAACGCTCCCTTCAAGCAGGGACACTGTCCTATGCCTCACGGCTGCAGTGAGGGCTGCAGCCACTTGGCCAGATTCCCTGTAGGTGACCAAGGCTGTGAGGGGCAGCTGACATGGCAGGGGGCCCACACCCTGGCTGTGCACCTGCAGCACCCTTTCCTCAGGGAGGCTCAGGACCCTGGTGGGACCTGAGTTCTGGGATTCCAGCCTGGGACGTGGCTCTGTGTGTCCTTGGCCACCTCGGGCTGCTCAGGTGGGCTGCACTGCCTGGCCCATTCTGTGGGCTGATGAGAGAGCTGGGTCTGGAGTTGTGGCCATGGGTGCTGAAGGAGGTGTCTGCCCATGTGGGTTCCTCAGAGACTCAGGGGGCTCAGAGCAGCCGTCTGCCCATTCTCTGGAGCAGGGGGCATCCCCAGGGCTTCAGCCTTTGGCTTACTGGACTGAATGCCTCAGTTTCCCCTTCCTCTTCTCCTGAGGCTGGTGCTTCCTCCATGGCCTCAGTGCAGGGCCCGAGGCTGTCCCCCCAGATTGGGGTCTCTGGCCAGCTTAGGCTGCAGCACCTGACCCTGCCCCAGTGTGGGCACTCCAGCCCTATGCCAGGGTCTAGCACTATGCTCTTCACTGTGTGGACGTCAACGCTTCATCGACTTGCCTGTGCTATTTTTATTGAATTAAAAACTTTGCTGGTGACCTTTTTCCTTTATGGTGTTTTTTCAGGCCCCCTGAAATGATTTTCTCTGAGTATTTGTGTTGGTTTTCTGTGGCTACTATAAAAATTGAGAGGCTCAGTGGCTTGAAACAACAGGCATGTGTCATCTTAGGGTTCTGGAGGCCAATCCAGCAGGAATCCTGCTGGGTGTCACCAGGGTGCACCAAGGATGGCTCCTTCTGGAGGCTGCGGACCCCCCTTTCCCACTTGCTGTCCACTGCCTCTGCTCTCCAGCCCTCCTGCCACCCTCCTGAGGGCCCTTGTGACTCCAAGGGATGACCCAGGGCCATCTCCCCACCTCAGAGTCCTTGAGCACCATCACATCCCAGAGGCCACTGCTCCCTGTTCTAGCTGGAACTCTGAGTTCCAGCAGTAGGGCCTGGGGTCTTCAGGGGAACACTGACCCACTCAACACAATGAGTTCCATGGAGCCCTGGAGAGGCCAAATTCACCAGCACAAGCACATTGCCCTGGAAATCCCTCCTCATACCATGCAGTGAATCTCAGTGGACAGTTGGCTCAGGTCCACATAGTCCCCACAGCCAGCCTGCCACTCGAAGAAGTGTTCTTAGGATTGTTTCCATGGCTGAGGGAGCCTCTGCTGGCTGCCGCCTGTGCTAGAGGCTGGTGGGAATGTTGCCCCCCGGGAGCAGACCAATCCTCTCCCTCCAAGGCCTGTGCCCACTGTCACCAGCTCTGGCTTCTTGGTCCCCTGCACAGGTGTCCAGAGGCCGGCCAGTGTCCCCCTGGTGTCTCTGCCTCCTGGGGTTTGCACAAAGGTACCCATAAGAATGAGGAACGGCTGAGTGAGGACTCAGTGGGTGTGGGCTCCCACTCTCTAAATGTTGATGCTCATAACTTTAAAAGTTTACTTTTGTCTGGCCACATACACTGAGAACTGCCTGCCCTGAGTGTCATGCTGTGGGTGCAGCTGTGGCTGGGCTCCACTTTGCTCTGTACATCTCTGGAGGTGCCCGTGAGGTGTAGGAGGCACAGCTGAGGAAGGCAGTTCCTTGGGGCTCTGCGGTCCACCCTCCCCAGCAGACTGCCCCATCCCGGCCCATCCCATGGTCCACAGAGCCTCCCAGGTCCTTGCACCTGCTGCCCTGCTGTCAGGACAACCCACCCTCCTGTCCTTGCTGGCTCTTCCTTCTGGGCCCCTAGGCAGGACCCCTGCGCACCCTCTCTTGGACCCTACACTCCATTGCGTCCCTTCTAGACAGTAGGACACCTGGTGGGTGTGAGCTTTGCAGTCAGCTTTCTCAGCCACATGTCCAGGCTCTGCCTCCAGTTGTGTGGCCCCTGCCTCAGTTTCCTCCTCAGTCAAACGAGCACAATGACAGACCTATTCATAGCTGTGGGGCTAAGAGCCTTTCAGCCTGCTTGAGTGCAGACGGCGACCCTCCTGGTCAGGATGTCAGGGACATTCAGTTCATCTTTCTAAAATCTGGGCAAAGGCAGCCTCAGAGGGAGCCTGATATGAGCAGCCCTACAGATGGCTCTGCAGGCCACCTGTGTGCTGCTCCCTAACAGCCATCTAAAAATGTGTCACCAGGGCGGCGCCTGTGGCTCAAAGGGGTAGGGCACCGGTCCCATATGCCAGAGGTGGAGGGTTCAAACCCAGCCCCGGCCAAAAACTGTAAAAAATAAATAAATAAATAAAAACGTGTCACCAGCTGGGCACAGTGGCTCACACCTGCAATCCTAGCATTCTGGGAGGCCACCTGTGCATTGCTCCCTAAAGCCATCTATAAATGCTGGGTGCGGTGGCTCACGCCTGTAATCCTAGCACTCTGGGAGGCCGAGGTGGGTGGTTTGCCCTGAGCTCAGGGGCTTGAGACCAGCCTGAGCCAGAGTTCATCTCTAAAAATAGCTGGGCCTTGTGGCAGGCGCCTGTGGTCCCAGTTACTAGGGAGGCTGAGACAAGAGGGTCACTTAAGCCCAAGAGTTCGAAGTTGCTGTGAGCTATGATGCCACAGCACTCTACTGAGGGTGACAAAGTGAGACTCTGTCTCAATTAAAAATAAATAAATAATTAATTAATTTAAAAAAATGTGTCATGGGAGTACATTTTGGGGTAAAATATTTTGATTTTTTTCCGCTTGATCTATGGATTCTGGCTCTGACCCAAGCAGGTCTTAGTCCTAGAATTGGCTGTGAATTCTAGAATTGGCTGGGTTCTTTGTGTTACTCAGCTGATGATGTGGGAATTGCCCCTTTACAGGACAGCTGGGGACAGGACAGTCACTAGTCATGGGTCTCTGAACAGCTGGGGACAGTCACTAGTCATCGCAGGTCAGATCTACTGGTGGGAGGTGACTCATTGGTGTCCATGATACACAAAGCAGGACAAAGCCAGGGCCAGGAGCAGTGGCCTGACCCCCACGATTGCTGAGGAGGGCGGCCTCTGCATCTGTGAGTCTCACTCACTGGGTGGCGTTTGCGCAGCTGGATGCTCCTAGGCATGGACCCCAAGGCCAGAGTCCTGGGCTGGCTCCATGGGCTGCAGAATGCACCCTCTGTTAACAGGGGGTCCGGGGCTCCAGGGCTCCTGAGGGAGAACCAGGGCTCCAGGGGCCTGGAACATGAGGAGGCCCGGAACATAAAGAGGCCCAGGCCAGCTCTCTGTCAGGGGCACTGGTCCATTTTTGTGCTTCGTTTACTCCAGTGCTGCTGTTTACACAATGGGTTGAAGATCTTGAGAACCACAGGACTGGGGATCTGGAATATTCCTCCTGTGTTTGGCTGGAGTTCAAATTAGTACTCTCCACCCACCCACCCTTGGAGGTGTGGGCACCTCCAAGGCAAATTGCTGCTGCCTTCACTGGCACTCTGCACCGGTGTGGTAGGGGAGGTGAGGACGGACCCCAAGTGGTAGGGGAGGCGAGGACAGGCCCCATGTGGCGGGGGAGGTGAGAACGGGCCTCCAAGGAAGGAGTGCATAGCCACACTCAGAGTGTGCGTTGTGTGGGTCTGTGCCTGCATGATGCTTACCTGGAAAGTGCCACCAACAGTGAGATCCATAGCAAAAACTGAACCTCTTTCTTCTGTAAAAGAACATCTGCCTTGGAAAAGTGCACTCCCTGCACCAGGGAGCTAAGGGCAGTGGTGAAAATGTGCAGCCTCAGCACAGACGGCAAAACAGTTTCGGACCCCTGGAGCGGGACCTCGCCTGTTGATTACGAACATATGGCCACTTCCCCGCAAAAGAAATACAATTTCCCCCCAGCTGAATCGTTTTTGTTTCTTTCAGTGCTTTATTTTGAAATAATTTAAAACTCAGAAGAAAATTTTTAAGAAGTTGCAAGAACAGAGAGGAAACTTTCTGGATACCCTGTATCCCAACTTATTTTTTCATTCTGTGACATTTCCTTTATCACATTTCCTCTTCTCTCTAAAGTGTTTTTAAAACCAAAAGGAGAGTAGCTTCTAGGGGCCGAGGGAAGCCTCCCGTTCACCCTCTGAAGGCTCACTGAAGGCAGAGTAACTGGGAGATGGCACACACATTCATCTTGGCCTGCACAGCACAGGGACGTGCAGGGGCCTGGTCACCCAGCAGCCCACTGGGGCTCACGTGGACCTGTCCCCTCCTTCCAGGGCAGGGCAGGTGGGAGCGCGGGTCATTTAGGGGAGTAAATGATTTCCAGGGGAGTTCAATGGGCTGGAAGGACATACAATGGCCTGGGACAAAGTCTTGGGCCACAGAGCAGATAATGGTTTGTGACAAAGGTCTGTGCAGGTGATTTGCGTTCAATGAGACACAGGGAAGGGTCCAAGGCCATTGTCTTCTTCTTTGTTGGGTCAGGACTCAGGCAGATAAGGGACCTTAGAGGACAGCTTGCCCTGTGCTTTGGAGTGGAGGTGGGGCAGAGGACGGTCAGAGAGGCCCCAAGGCTTCCTCAGGTCAGCAAAGTAAAGCACCACATTTGGGGCACTGGTCTCTGAGCCCCAACAGATGAGCCCCTGTGTCTATCCCTATGTGTTTCTGGTGGGCTTTCTCTTGGGAACCCTCAGTTGTCTGTTGATACGACACAACTGGATAATGGATGGTCCATCTGCAATTATTGTCAGTTGTCCCAATAATTTTCCTTTCCACAGAAGGGTACAACCCAGGACCACACTTGAGATTTAATTGTTGTGTCATCCACAATCTCCTTGAGCACAGAACACGTGCCTGAACTTTCTTGCCTTTTTTGATCTCGGCATTCTAAACAGGATCCAGCAGGCAAAGCAGAAATGTGGTTGGGGGCGTTTCCTGCCCAGCAACCCAGGGCGGGACACCAGGGCCATTTGGGGTGCAGGCCTAAGCCTCAGCCAGGCACCCTCTCCAGACCTCATGCCCCTCCTGTCCCGTTTCTCCAATTTGCCTGGCTGCGTGGGCTATAATTTTTGCAGCAGGTGACAGGAGGTAGCCAGGTGGACAGCATGCTGGTTTGAGGGAAGCACTTGGAACTCCACCTTCAACGCTGATTTCGGCTATAGGTTTTCACAGAGGCCATATTATATTGAGATAGTTCCATTTTACTCTTCTCCTGGTTCTAATTTTTACCTATGACAATGAGTGCTGAAGTGTAGCGGAGTGGTTTTCCGGCACTCATGAAAATGATCATGTGTTTTATTCTGTTAGGCTGCTACTATGGCAAATTACACTGGTTGATTTTCAAATATTAAGAGAATCTTGCATTCCTGGGCAAACCCCGTATGGCCACGGTGTGTAATGTAATTTACCGTTTTTTTGTCCTGCTGGCTGTAACCTACTAACACTTTGCCAGGCATTCTCTGTCCCGCCTGTACAAGTGAAAATCTCCAATTTTCTTTTCCTGCAATGTCTTTGTTGGGTGTGACAGCTGGGCTGTCAGCTGATAAAATGAGCTGGGAACAAAGTGCCACAGGCTGGGTGGCATGAAACGTTGATTGTCCCACAGGTCTGGAGGCGTGAAGTCTGCGGTCAGGGCTGGCAGGGCCAGCTCCTCGAGGCCGCCCCTCCTCCCTGTGTCCTAACCTCATCTTGCAAGGACACAAGTCAGATCGGATTAGGGCCCACCCTTGTGACCTCACTTTAACTTAATTATCTCTTTAGGACCCGTCTCCAAATGCAGCCACATTCTAAGCAGCGGGGGAGTGGGGAGACCATTTAGCCTTAAGAAGAATCTTCTCTCCTCTTCTTTTTTCTATGAGATTATGTAAAATTGGAATAATTTATTCCCTAAACAGTTGATAAAATGCACTAGTAAAGCCATCAAGGCATAGAATTTTCTTGTAGAAAGAGTTTTGATAATGAATTCAGTTTAAAAAGATAGACATAGGGCTATTCAAATTTCATATTTCATTTCATGCTGGTTTTGGTAAATTGTGTTTTTCAGGAATTTGCATCACCTATGTTGTTAAATTTATTGACATGAAGTTGTTCATAACTTTGTATTATTATGCTTTTATTGTTTAAATGCTCTGTGTTGACTGGGTATGGGGGCTCACACCTGTAATCCCAGCACTCTGGGAGGCCGAGGTAGGTGGATTGTCTGAACTCAGGAAGTCGAGACCAACCTGAGCAAGAGTGAGACCCCATCTCTAAAAATAGCCGGGCACTGTGGTGGGTGCCTGTCATCCCAGCTGCTCAGGAGGCTGAGGTAAGAGAATTACTTGAGTCCAAGAGTTTGAGGTTGCTGTGAGCTGTGATGCCACAGCACTCTACCCAGGGTGAAAAAGTGAGACTCTGTCTTCAAACAACAAGAACAAAACTCTGGCTGTTGACATCCCTTCTTTCAGATTTGATATTGGAAATTTGTGTCTTCTCTTTTCTTTATCTGTCTTCCTGGAGAGCTATCAATTGTTACAATTAAAAATATAAATTTTGAGTTTGTTAATTTTTTTTGTGTGTGGTTTTTGGCCGAGGCTGGGTTTGAACCCACCACCTCCAGCATATGGGACTGATGCCCTATCCCTTTGAGCCACAGGCGCCACCCAGAGTTTGTTAATTTTTTAAGCTCTCTATTATATTTTGTATTTCAATAATTTGTTTGACTTTAACTTGCTTTTCTCTTTCTAGCTTCTTATACTGGAAATGTGCATTACTGACATTAAGCCTTCTTTGTTTCTAACATGAGCATTTACAGTCACAAATTTCCCTCTAAACACCCCTTTGCAATCCACAATTTTTCACATTTTGTATTTTCATTATTATTTAGTTCAAAATATTTTTAAATTTTCTTTGTGATTTCTTCTTTGGCCCACAAGGTATTTAGAGAGTGTTGTTCAGTTTCCAGGTAGCAACGCCTTTACACCTGGTGACATCTGGGAAGCAACATGCCCTCCCTGAAGCTTCAAGAGGAACAAACTCTTACATCCTTTCAGATGAGAAAACCAAGGCCCAGATTAATACCCCATTCAATTGTGTGTGGTCCCGCAGGGCCTGAGGCCCTCCCTGTGTGTGTCCGCAGGTGCATGGCAGTGGGTCAGTTCTCTGGGACCGAGGGAGTTTATTGTCTCAGGGCTGCGGAGGCTGAAGCCTGAGGTCGGGTGGGCAGAGCTGGCCCCTTCTCTGTCCCAGCCATGTGGTTCCTTGGCTTGTGTCCAGGTGCGGCCTGTGTGAGGCCCGTGTGCAGCCCCTACTTTGTGAAGACACTGCTGCATTGGCTTGGGGCTCCCCAACAGCCTCACCTTAACCAGATGTCTGCAAAGACTCTTCTTCAGATACGGGAGGGCAGGACTCCAACATACGTGTTTGAGAGAAACACAGTTAGATCCTGAGGAGCACGTATGTGTGTGTGTGGCCCTCTGTACATGAGTGTAAAAGTGTGGGTACGCGTGTGTGGGGGGAACCACACGACTCGAGTCCTACCCGCTGTGGACAGATAAGGAAGCTGAGTCCACAGTGACAGGGCCTGCCAGGACCTCAAGGGGCCTCCCTCCCCTGCGAGGCCCCTTGTGTGCCCTGGATGTCAGCTCCTGGCGTGTCCTCCACACAGCCTCATTTGCTGCATCCCCCAAGTGTCTTGGGCCTGTCCAGGGCCACACAAGTCCCAGCACGCTGTGCAAGGTGCCAGCTGAGTGACTGACTGAGGGCCAGGGGTGCCCCAGGCTGGTTGAGCTCAGTGACCAGAGGGAAGTGGGCCCAGGTGGGGTGAGCAGGACCACCAGGTACACAACCTCTCAGCTTATGCAGAGAGGAGGCCACGCCACGCTGCTCAGATTTTCCAGGGCTGGGCTGGACTCATCAGTGTGGGAGGAAGGAAGGAAGTGGTCCTGGGCGGGGCAGATGGGCCCACTGGCCCCTGCAGGAAGGGTGGGACAACCACGCTCTGCCTAGACCCCTCTTTCCACTGCAGCCCTGGCCCCGGTCAGTGCTGGGCCTGTGGGAGGGCAGAGCTGAGCTGGCCTGTTAGAGCCACACAGATAAAGGCACCCCCAAAGTAGGGGCTCCCCACCTATGCTGCAGGCGGACAGGTAGGGAGGTGAGGCTGGGCCTCTGCTGTCCTCAAGGCCAAGGTGCTGAGGAGGCTCTGGCACGAACTGACCGTCTTCAGGACAGCCGGCACCCTGGCTGGGGATCTTCAACTCTCTCAGAGTTTCTGCTCCTTCCTCCCCGTAGGCAGGGCCAGTGTGGAGCTTCTCTGACCAACACTGTCTCAGCCAATTTGGTCCCAGCCCTGTTTCTTGGGATCCTGCCCAGCCCCACCATGTCCCAGTCCTGACAGAGCCCCCAGTGTGCAGAAGCCCTTCCCACCGCTCCCAGGTCTTGTCCTTGTGGGGCAAACTCTGAGGCTCCCAGTCTTGGAGTCCTGTGCCCTTCCTGACAAGTTCTTGTGAACTCCGAGTCTGGAGAGGGAGGCAGTGATGTGTCCATATGCACAGGGATGTGGTGTGTGCACATGTGAGTGTGTGCATGGATATCCACGTAGCATGTGTGTGCACGTGTTCCCGTGAATGCGTTGCACGCACACATGAGTGTGGCACATGTGAGATGTGTGCTACTGTCCATGTGCACTTTAAATCCAGGAGCTACTCATTTGAGAGAAGTGGAGGCAGAGACAGGGCACTCTCACTGCCAGCACAGGGCCTGTTCCCGAGTTCTGTCCCCTCCAGGCAACGTTCCCATGAGACTCATTAGGGATGATGAGTCCTGGCAGCCTGGAGCCTTCCAGAGTCACGCGCACACGCACACCTCGGCAACCTCATTACTGGCGGTTACATAAAACACGTTTCTGGGAACAGCCTGCAGCAGGCCCCACGACTGGGCCGCAGGGGTGTCTCACGTGGGGCCGCCTCTCTCCCCATGCTGGAAGTGACCCTTGCCCTGAAGGAATTCCCAAGGATTTTGGATCTCTGCACTGCTGGTGCTGCAGACCCAGATGCTGATGCTGAAATGTGGCTGCCGCCCCACCTCAGGACCCCAGCTCTCTGCCCCAGGCCCAGTCAGGGTGACACACAGGGTTCCACCCAGGGAGAGGCTGGGAGCCCATCCTTCCACTTACCGGGCCAATCATGGGTGTTGGGGGCCCTGGCAAAGCCTGGCCTTGTGGCCTGTCGGTAACTGGGCTATCTGCCTATCAAACTCATGGTCCCTCTACCAGACCCCTGGTTAATGAGGAAAAGCCCACAATATTTAGTTCTAGTGACCACAGGTAGATAGATGTGCTGAACAGCTGCCAGGTGCCAGCAAAGCTCTCACGGGTTCCCCAAATCCACCACTATGCTGAGCACCCTTAGCCCTGCTACCGGCCAGCTTCCACAGGGGGCTGGCGACCTGGTGTCCTGTGCTCTCAAGATGCCCTGGGACCAACTTCTTGCTCCCAGGCCCAGGATTCAGGAGGACAGGATGCTGGCCCTACCCAGCCCACGCTGCTCTGCTGCGACTGGCCCCTTGGAGAGGGGTGTGGACATCTCGGCGCCATGGGCTCTGGGGTCAAGCTCCCCAACCCTGGCTTCTGGCTTGTGCATGTTCAATAAAGGCGAGTAACCAGCTCAGCAGAGTATAGTGTACCACGATTTTGGTCAGGTACCAAATAAAAGGACGCTCCCCTTTATTTCTTTTGCTTAATGTCCTTTATCTACTCTTACATGATTTTTTAACTTTTTATTAAGAAAATGAACCCACAGTTGCATCACCAAGATCCAGCAATTACCAACCCCCCTCTCGGGCACCCTCTGCGGGGTACTCTAGACACTGCAGCCGTCACAGCCCGTCTGAGAATGAAGCCAGATATGCACATCTCCACTAGGTACAGCTCTGCTTTTCAGAAGACACAGTCATCATGTAATCATCACAACTCATTCCTAGAGGCGTACTCTCTTTGCAAGTCTCTGTTTCAGAATGAGGTTTGCAGGTGTTGCCTGGAATTGGGTCCATGAGTGCTCCCCATGGCCCTGCGTTGACCCGTCTCCTTTAACCAGACTGTCCACCAGCCTCCTTTCAATCTCTGGACACCAGTGTGGTGGACACCTGGGCCCATCTGCCCTGCAGAGGGCCATGTTCAGGGTGTGGTGACTGCTTCTACCTGGCCTTATGTGACAAGTCCTCCATCCCTGCATTTCCTGAGAGTGGGGGCCCAGGTCGCGGGGCCTGACCACATTCAGGGTACTGCTGGTGCTGGCTTCCACCTGCTGCACCTCAGAGGGAGGCCGGAGGCGTCCCTGTGCTTCCCATGTGGGGACAGTCAGCTTGGACAGCTGGGGAGGCGTGGTCAACTCGGTCCACATGGTTTCCCTGACTTCCTGCCCTGTGGCCTTTGCCTACTGCCCGCTTCCATCATTCTGTAAAGGGCTCCAAAATGCTGAGATTCTGATCCCTCCTTTCCTCCTGTGCCTCCTTGCTGGAGACTTTTCCTGTTAGCCACTCAGTCATGGTGAGGGACACTTTGTGAGGGAATGGAGGACACACCAGACTCTCCCTGCTATAGGCAGTTTTCAGAATCACAACCTGCTGCCCTGCCAGCACCCGGGACAGATGGTGCTTTTCCTGGTGCTTTTATGTATCCTCAGAGATTTACGGTGTCCAAAGTCCCTGACCCATGGCTGCTGTCAGTGTTTCCGAGGCCCACTGTGTTGACTCTGGCCCGAAGGGGCCTTTCAAGCTTGTCCTCAGACAGGACGCCAGGTACGGTCAGAAGGTGTGTTCCTGCGGTGCAGGTGGGGGTCCCAGGGTTCCTTGTGCTTCCTGTGGGTGACGGCTCCACTCTGGGGAAGACGGGCTGGGGGCTGCCTGCCCTGGGCTGTCTCTGCTTGTAGACAGAGTGGCAGGGCAGGACAAGACTCATCTATGAAAAAGAAAATTAAGCTGAGTTCACGAACTTGCACTGATGTCTGCAATTCAGATGTGAGAGTTTCTTCAACTTCCTTGATTTTAACTTGCATCTCTTTTTCTCTTTTTTCTCTAACCCTGAAAATTTTGTTTTCTTCTTTTTTTCTTTTCCTTTTCTTTCTTTCTTTCTCTCTCTCTCTCTCTTTTTTTTTTGACAGAGTCTTGGTAGAGTGCTGTGGCATCATAGTTCACAGCAACCTCAAACTCTTGGGCTCAAGTGATCCTCTTACCGCAGCCTCCCGAGTAACTGGGACTACCGGTGCCAGTCACCGTGCCCGGCTAATTTTTCTGTTTTAATAGAGACAGGATCTTGCTCTTGCTTGGGCTGGTCTCGAGTTCCTGAGCTCAAGGGAATCCTCCTACCTCAGCTTCCCAGAGTGCTGGGGTTATAGGTGTGAGCCATCTTGTTTTCTAATGGTATTAACACGTTTTATCCTGATTTGCCTTATCTGAAGCTGTATATAATCCAGTTAAAAATAATACTGAGATCATTATCAGCAATCTGATTCTGGATGCAGCTCAGTATTTCTGTACGGTTCCTTTTATCTTGATGAAGAATTCGACCAGGGTGTAAAATCAAATGCCAGGTGTTTAAAATCCAGCTGGAATCATTCTGTGCGTGGTGAAGCTGGCGATGTGCCATAAAGTCAGCTTCATGAGCTCAGCTTTATTTCAGAGTTTAGGGATCGCTTTGTTTGCTTCTTAATCTTCTTAATCACTTTTGTTTTGAATCGAATCATACATGTACGTGGTTCCAAGGCAATGCTGTCCAGAGAGACTGATTCAGACTGACTCGGCCTTCTGGCCAGAGGCAGGTTTGGACCCCAGGTGCCACATCACGACGCCCGTGGAATGGCCGAGGTGTTCCCTCTTGGAGCGAGCAGCTTACACTGCCTGGCCTCTGGTGCTGTCATCCCAAGCTGCCTGTCCCTCGCTGGGACTTGGCTCCCCGTGTTGTCCTGTTTAGCAGACACATAGGACAGACTGCTGTGCTGGCCTTGTGGTCAAGTCATAGAAGCCTGAAGCCAAGTGAGAGTCAGAGTCCAGCCTGAGCCCCACAGGGTCACCCAGAGGGGCAGCCACTGGAGGAGATGAGGCTGGCCGGCTGCGGTTGGGAGCACTGCGTGACTGTACCCTGACCCTGTTAGGCAGGTAGGTTCCCAGAGAGGAGCACGCATCTCCTGCACCCATCCCCATGGCAGCCAGTGCAGTGCAAAGCCTGAGGCTGGACCAGGGGGTGACACTGGCCCCGAGGAGCTGGTGTCTGCTCTGTGAAGAGCCCAACACTTCCCACCAACTGACCCAACAGTGAGCCAGAGGCCCACAAGCTAGTGTGTAGAATGCAAGATGCCCTGAGCCCTTGCCACTGGCTCTGAGCAATGGTCAGATGCCTTCCCCTCCACCAGGCCGGCACTGCACACAGCTGATTCTTTTTTTTTTTTTTTTTTTTTTTTATTAAATCATAGCTGTGTACATTAATGTGA
Source organism: Loris lydekkerianus (assembly GCA_963574355.1). Classification (NCBI taxonomy): domain Eukaryota; kingdom Metazoa; phylum Chordata; class Mammalia; order Primates; family Lorisidae; genus Loris; species Loris lydekkerianus. The sequence continues at coordinate 112 of CAUYPK010136910.1, read as the reverse complement.
TCATGGGGCACCATACACTAGTTTCATAGACCGTTGACACATTTTCATCACACTGGTTAACATAGCCTTCCTGACATTTTCTTAGTTATTGTGCTAAGACATTTACATTCCA
>CAUYPK010136904.1:0-12041 GCA_963574355.1 Loris lydekkerianus | reverse complement strand
TTGGTGTTTTTTTTTTTTTTGTTTGTTTGGTTTGTTTTTTATATATATTGAGAGAGAGTACTAGTCTTATTTTTATACTTATGTATATCTAATTCTTACAGCATAACTTTTTTTTTTTTTTTTTTTTTTTTTTTGAGACAGAGTCTCATTATGTCACTCTCAGTAGAGTGCAGTGGTATCACAGCTCACAGCAACCTCAAACTCTTGAGCTTAAGCAATTCTCTTGCCTCAGCCTCCCAAGTAGCTGGGACTATAGGCACCCACTGCAGTGCCCAGCTATTTTTTTGTTGTTGTTGTCATTGTTTAGGAGGCCCAGGTTGGGTTTGAACTCATCAGCCCCCATGCATGTGGCCGGCACCATAACCATTGAGTTACAGGCACCAAGCCAGCAGCATCACTTATTGAAGAGACTATCTTTCAATGAATGTTCTTGAGCCTTTGCCAAAATTTGTAAATACATATATTTATTTCTGTGTTCTCTATTCTGTTCCACTGGCATATGTGTCTGTTTTTTTATTTTTGCTGTGCTGTTTTGGTTACTGTAGCTTAGTAGGAATCCAGGAGTTTGATGTCTCCAGGTTACTTCTTTTTGCTCAGGATTGTTTTTGCTTTTTGAAGTTTTTTGTGATTCCATATGAATTTTAGGATTGTTTTGTCTATTTCTGTGAAGAATGTTATTGGTAGTTTGATAGGGATTACATTGAATCTGTGGATTGCTTTTGGAAGTAGGGGCATTTTAACAATATTAATTCTTCCAATCCATGAACGTGGAATGTCTTTCTTTGTGTGTGTGTGTCCTCTTTAGTTTCTTGCATCAGTGTTATAGCTTTTTGGTAAAGATCTTTTACCTTCTTGGTTAAATTTCTTTCTAAATATTTTTTTTGTAGCTATTGTAAATGAGATTTTTTTCTTCCTTCCTTTCCCTTTCCCTTTCCTTCTTTCCTTCCTTCCTTCCTTCTTTCTTTCTTTTTTTTTTTTTTTTTTTTTTTTTGAGGCAGAGCCTCAAGCTGTCGCCCTGGGTAGAGTGGCATGGCATCACTGCTCACAGCAACTTTCAACTCCTGGGCTTAAGCGATTCTCTTGCCTCAGCCTCCCAAGTAGCTGGGACTACAGGCACCCGCCACAACACCTGGCTATTTTTTAGTTCTAGTTGTCATAAGGCCCAGGCTGGATTTGAACCCACCAGCTCTGGTGTATGTGGCTGGCGCCTTAGCTGCTTGAGCTACAGGCACCGAGCTGCTTTCTTGATTTCTTTTTCTACTAGTTTGTTGTTGGTGTATAGAAATGCTACTGAGTTTTGTATGATGATTTTGTGTCCTTCCTGTCACAGATAATGTCTTAGATAGGTGCCATGTATCTTGAGAGTACAGAGGACCAATTGCATAATTCCCCAGGAAGGCTTTGTGAAATTATAACAAAGTTAGGGTACACAGGCTTAGTAAAGGTGGGTAAGAAAGTCAAAAACTATCAGACCCTTTTGGAACTAAATTGACCTACCATTTCTAGGACAATTTGGTAGTATTATCGAAGTTATAGAATGTATATACCCCGTGATTCAATAATTACAGTTTTGTTTTAGGGCATCTGCTGTTGGAATACTAACAAATAGCACCAAGTTAAATATACAGGGGTGATTTTTGAATTGTGTATACTTTTGGTATAACTATGGAAAATTATTGTATGGTATTGCTATGTGGTTGGAGAAAGGGAGGAAACTTCTTCAAATTGTCTTAAGACCCTCAAACACCTGTCCTTTCCACCCACTCAATACTACCCCTTTCCCCATGGATGCTGGTCATGAGATGGAGGTACATGTGCTTGATGTTGTAGGAGGCAGTGACTTTCAAGGATGTGGCTGTGGTCTTCACCAAGGAGGAGCTGGGGCTGCTGGACCCTGCCCAGAGAAAGCTGTACCAAGATGTGATGCTGGAGAACTTTAGGAACCTGCTGTCAGTGGGTGAGGATAGGCACCTTCTATAACTGAATGTCAGCCTGTAGGAGTGTCTTAGTTTCACTGAGATTCTTAAAATGCTTCCTTGAACTTGAGGGTCTGAATTTCTTAATTCCTGTGGGATACTTTGTCTTTTTTTTTTTTTTTTTTTTTTTAATCAAATTATAGTTGTGACATCTTGGTGAGTTTTAAAATCAGTTGATGAGTTACATCATTATTGTGTTTAATGAAATGGAGCTACCTACAGTGAAATAAAAGTAGTGAGTAGGGTTGGGCACAGTGGCTCACACCTGTAATACTAGCACTCTGGGAGGCTGAGGCTGGTGGATTGCCTGAGCTCACGAGTTTGAAACCAGCCTGAGCTAGAGCAAGATCCCATCTCTAAAAAAATAGCCGGGCATTGTGGCGGGCACCTGTAGTCCCAGCTACTTGGGAGGCTGAGGCAAGAGAATCGCTTAAGCCCAAGAGTTTGAGGTTGCTTGGAGCTATGACACGATGGCACTCTACCAAGCACGACAAAGACTCTCTCTCAAGAAAGAGTGAGTAAAACAGAAAAGGAGATATGATAAAAGTAGATAATGGTTAGCATCAGATCATCTGATCACTTGTTCAGTGAGTTTTATTTGTATTAGTCTACTGAATCACAACTTAAAATATATTTAGACAATGTTTCATGATCAGAGTTTTGAAAAATACCACTTAGAGCTAATGAAGGTTGTAGTATTGTGATTAAAATTTTTGCCCATAATGCATTCACTTTATACATATGCCATTTCTTTTTCATAGGCTATCAACCCTTCAAACTAGATATGTTGTTACAATTAGGAAGAGAAGAGAAGCTTTGGATGATGGAGACAGAGACCCAAGGAGATGGGTGTTCAGGTGAGAACCATACAGCTTTGAGTGTTTGCAGGGTCCAGCCCAGTGTTCCCTTCTCACTACTTCCTTGGCTGCCAGCCTGGCCCAAGCCCCCAGAATTCCCCACTGTGCTTTAGTGCAGCATCTGCTCACTGCTTTCCTGCCTCTACTTCTGTCTTCCTACAGCCCCTTCTCCACACAGCAGCTATATCTGTAAGTCAAATCATGTTATTGTTTGGTTTAAAACTATTCCATGACTTTCCATCTCACTCCTTAAGTCCAAAGTTCATATGGAGCCTTCAGGATCCTAATGTGACCTGGCCACTCCTTCTCTGAACTGATTTCCCATCCTTTGCCCTTCACTCAGTCTCTTCCAGCCACATGGGACTGCTGTCTCTTTCTTAGAACTGCCAAATGTGCATCTTTCTTCCTACAGTCCTGTCACTTGCTCGTTCATCTTCCTGGGATGTTCCTGCCCTGGACATCCTCTCAGCTCCCCACCTGCTTCATGTATGTCTGCTCAGGTATCCTCTCATCACAGAAGCCTCTTCTGACTACCATGTTGAAAAGACCCATCTCCTTACTCAACATGATTTTGTGACTAATCATTAATCACCAGATGACATATTCATGTGTTATATATATATATATATATATATATCTATATATATATATATATATTTTTTTTTTTTTTTTTTTTTTTTTTTGAGACATAGTCTCATTCTGTCACCTTGGGTAGAATACCATGGCATCATAATTCACAGCAACCTCAAACATGGGGGCTCAAGTGATCCTCTTGGCTCAGCCTCCTGAGCAGCTAGGACTACAGGTGCCTGCCACAACACCCAGCTAGTTTTTCTATTTTAGTAGAGATGATGTCTTGCTCTTGCTTATGTTGGTCTTGAACTCCTGAGCTCAAACAATCTACCCACCTCAGCCTCCCAGAGTTCTAGGATAATAGGCCAGAGCCACCACACCTGGCTCTGTTTATAAATTCTCTTTTATCTTTCTAGAACACCGGAATCAAAATGAAATAGAGTCTCTTCAAGAAGTAGGATTAAGATACCTTTTACATGAAGATCTTATGTGCTGGCAAATATTGGAACAATTTACAAGTAAATTATCCAGAAATGAAGACTCCATAATAAATCTTCAAGGCAAGAGGTCCAAGTGGCTAAAACAAAGTGATCCATCCTGTACGGAGTCAGCAGGAGAAAATATTCAGGTCCCTGAAGATGAGAACTGTACAATAAAACTTAGAGGGAAGAGTTCCAATAGTATCAAAAATCAAGAGATTCCAATTAGTACTACCTGGGATTTCTGGAGGAAAATGTACCTGAGAGAGTCCCAGAATTATCAGAATAGGTGTCAGCAAATTGATTTGAAAAATAAACTCTACAAATGCGATCACTGTGTTATTAGTAGAAGGATTGCTCACCACCGTGATGATAGGGAAGTATGCAAAAGAGAGAAAGCTTTTAGCACCAATAATTGTGGAAAAGATTTCATGAAGAAATCATCCCATTGTAGTATAATCCAGTCAGGAAAGCAAACCTCTGATAAGAATGGAAAAGGCTTCAGTGTTGGCTGTCATCTTGAACTTCACCAGCAATTGCTCTTAGGCGTGGAGCCCCTTATATGTATTGAGTATGGGAAGGGCAGAGGTTCAGTGCTTCCCATGCATCAGAACGTTTACACAGGAGAAAAGTGCTGTAGGAATGATGAGTTTGTTGAAGGCTTCAGTCAGAGCTTGCATCTGCACCCTCCTCAGAGATTCAGCACAGGAGAGAAACCCGACAGATGTCAGGTATATGCTCAGAACTTCTCTCTTCCCACTCATAAGCGTATTCACCCAGGAGAGAAGCTGTATACATCTGGCAAGTGTGAAAAGAGTTTCCACCATAACTTTGATCTTAACATTCAGTGTGTAGACAATACTGCAGAGAGAACCTGTAAAAATGATGTGCATGATAAAGTCTGCTTCAGTCAGACATCACAACTTCAAGCCCCTCAGAGAGCCCACCCTAGAGATAAAACATACAAATGGGAGGCACATGACAGGATAGTTAATCAGAATTCTGGTCTGCATCAGACAGTTCACACTGGAGGGAAACCATATAAATGCACGGTATGTGATAAGGGCTTCAGTAAGGCCTCAAATCTTCAAGCCCATCAGAGAATTCACACTGGAGAGAAACCCTACAAATGTGATGTGTGTGATAAGAACTTTAGCCGTAATTCCCATCTTCAAGCCCATCAGAGAGTCCATACAGGAGAAAAACCCTACAAATGTGACACATGTGGTAAGGACTTCTGTCAGATCGCTCATCTTCAGGCCCATCAGAGAGTCCACACAGGAGAGAAGCCATACAAATGTGAGACATGTGGGAAGGGCTTTAGTCAGAGTTCACATCTTCAAGACCATCAGCGAGTCCACACTGGAGAGAAACCCTACAAATGTGATAAATGTGGGAGGGGCTTCAGTTGGAGTTCACATCTTCAGGCTCACCAGAGAGTCCACACAGGAGAGAAACCATACAAATGTGAAGAATGTGGGAAAGGCTTCATCTGGAACTCATATCTCCATGTTCATCAGAGGATCCACACAGGAGAGAAGCCTTATAAATGTGACATGTGTGGTAAGAGCTTCAGCCAGACGTCCCATCTTCAGGCCCATCGGAGAGTCCATACTGGGGAGAAACCATACAAATGTGCGTGTGGTAAGGGTTTTAGTAAGAGTTCATGTCTTCAGGTTCATCAGAGAGTCCATAATGGTCATAAATCCAGTATACATGATGAATGTGGTAAAGATGTTCTTCAAGACTTGGACTTCTCATTTCCCTCAGAAAATCCACACAGCGGGGAATATTTATAAAATGTCATTTTTAAAAATTTGTTAGTGTAGACATTTTTTATATGATTATGACCAGTGCTTCATGTAGAGACAAAAATGTCACAGTTGTCAAGAAAACATAGCAGAAGGCTCCGTGCTTCAGTGGCTAGGGCGCCAGCCACATACACCAAGGCTGGCAGGTTTGAACCCGGCCCCAGGCCAGCTAAATAACAATGAAAACTTGCAACAAAAAGTAGCTGAGCGTTGTGGTGGGTGCCTGTAGTCCCAGCTCCTTGGGAGGCTGAGACAAGAGAATCACTTAAGCCTGAGAGTTTGAGGTTGCTGTGAGCTGTGATGTTACATCACTCTACCGAGGGTGACATAGTGACACTCTGTCTAAAAAAAAAAAGAAAGAATGAAAGAAAATGTAGCAGAGAATCCCTATAAGAATGGTACAGTAAGAGTTTGAATCAGAGTCTTCACATTTAATAGAGACTACACAGTAGAGAGACCTTTAAAAATCATAAGTAAGGTTGGGACTTTAACCAAAGTATAACAATGAACATAAACAAAATACATTTCTGCTAGAATGTAAGGAACTTTGTTTACTGGTGTACAATTATGACCTTGAAGTCATAATAGTACCTAACAGTACCTAACAAATAGCAGGTGCTCTTGGATAGGACAAATATTTGCAAATTTTAATAAGTTCAACCCCAACTAGTCGTATTAATTGTAATAGGAAAAGGATTCTTGTACAAAGCCTTAAAAATGAATTCACGGAAATGATCACTTAAAAATATAAATACAAAATTATGAAAACTACAATTCGAGTAATATTTTCACAATTGGCTTTTGTCCTTGGCTCAGCTTCACTTTTTTTTGAGACACTGTTTGTCGCCCTCTGTAGAGTGCAATGGTTGTTGTAGTTCACGGTAACCTCAAACTCTTGGGCTCAAGCAATCCTCTTGCCTGAAGCCTAGAAGAGTTTTGTTTGTTTTTTGAGACAGAGCCTCAAGCTGTCGCCCTGGGTAAAGTGCTGTGGCATCACAGCTCACAGCAATCTCCAACTCCTGGGCTCAAGCGAGTTTCCTGCCTCTGACTCCCAAGTAGCTGGGACTACAGGCACCCACCACGACACCCAGCTATTTTTTGGTTGCAGCCGTCATTGTTGTTTGGCGGGCCCGGGCTGGATTTGAACCTGCCAGCTCAGGTTTATGTGGCTGGCCCCTTAGCTGCTTGAGCCACAGGCGCTGAGCCAAGCCCAGAAGTTTTGAAGTTGCCATAAGCTATGATTCTGCCACTACACTCTAGCCTCAGGCAAAAAAGCCTTTTTTTTTTTCTTCAGCCTGTTTCTATCACAAAAGCCCCCATCCCCAAAAGAAAGTCTGCAAAACTTATACTATACATAGTGTGACATGTATAGTAAGCGCTTCAGCCAGACATCCCATCTTTAAGCCCATCGTAGACTAGGACTACAACTGTCTCCCACCATATGCAGCTATTTTTAGAGATGGGGTCTTGCCCTTGTTCTTGCTCAGGCTGGTCTGGAACTCCGGAGCTCAAGTGATCCACCCACTTCAGTCTCCCAGAGTGCTAGGACTACAGGTGTGAGCCTCTGGGCCTGGCCAGTCTCAGCTTCACTTTCAAAATAGTAATGGACTACGTTTTAATCTTATCATTTAAGACTTCCTCTATACAGTGTACTATCAGTATATAGTATAAGTTTTACAGACTTTCTTTTTGAGTGGCTTTTGTGACAGGAACAGGCTGAACGAAAAAAAGTCTTTTATGCCCAGGCTAGAGGTCAGTGGCATCATAGGTCATGGCAACCTCAAAACTTCAAAACTCCTGGGCTTGAGCGGTCCTGCCCTAGCTCCCTGAGCAGCTGGGACTACAGGCCTAACCATGCCTGGCTAATTTTTTTCTATTTTTTTTTTTTTTTTTTTTTTTGTAGAAAAAAAAAAAGGGTTGGTCTCACTATGTTTCTCAGGTTGGTCTTGAACACAGCTTAAGTGTTCCTCTTGCCTTGGCCTCCCAAAGTGCTAGTATTACTGGAGTGAGAAACTCTGCTTGGCCCCAACTGGTTTTTCATGAGAAGAGGCTGTGCAAAGAAGGGGAACATCATAGTGTGCAATCTGGATGTTGAACTAAGCTGCTAAAGGTGCAGAGCATTTTGGACAACACCCCATACTTCTCAGATGCTTCTGTTTTTTTCAGGTTTGCTTGGTGGGAGGGTTTACTCAGCTAGGTGTCTATTTAGTGTGTGTATGGAGGGAATTCCCACAATATTTTTCCCAGACCTTACCTTCCAGGACAATGGGTACTTAAGTTCCATGATATCTCAAGTTTCACTTTACCCTAAGAAATACAGGGCCAATAACGCTCTGTTTTGTCACCATCAGATATTGGGGCAGACCCCTAGAGCACATAGTTGGATATATTAGTTCAAATGTTTTCAGTTCTAAGAAATAGAAAATCCAACTCAAACTGGTTGAAACAAAAAGGAGGATGTATTGGTATGCATAATTAAAAAGAAGACAGGTAGGGGGCGTCGCCTGTGGCTCAAGGAGTAGGGTACTGACCCCACATACTGGAAGTGGCGGGTTCAAACTCAGCCTTGGCCAAAAATAAAAAAAGAAGACAGGTAGGACAGAACATAGGCCTGATTGAAACAGGGCTTTGGATCAATTATTTAAAAATGAAAATAATACTTGAAATTGTTTTTTATTAATATATTATGGTGGTACCTGTGGCTCAAGGAGTAGGGTGCCAGCCCCGTATACTGGAGGTGGAGAGTTCAAACCCGCCCCTGGCCAAGAATTGCAAAAAAACAAGTGTGTGTGTGTGTGTGTGTGTGTGTATGTATATGTATGTATGTATGTATGTGTATATATATATATAAAGCTAGAACCAAAAATAAAAAATATATTAATGTAATATTTGTACATATTATGGGGTCCATGTGATATTTTGATACATGTATATAATTTGTAATGATTATATCAGGGCAACTGAGATATTCATCATCTCAAACATTAATCATATTTTTGTCTTGGGAACATTCCAAATTTTTTTCTTCTAGCTATTTTGAAATATACATTATATTCTTAACTCTAGTCACCCTCAGTGCTATCAAACACTGGAACTTATTCCTTCTGTCTAACTCTGTTTTTGTACCCACTGACCAACCTCTCTTCATTATCCCACCCCCAGCCCTTCCCAGCATCTGGTAACCACCATTCTACTCCGTATCTGTATGAGATTAACTTTTTTATTTCTCACATTTGAGTGAGATGACAGAATGTTTATCTTTCTATTTTTCTACATAAGGTAAAGGACTTTGGTTCTATCCATGTTGCTGCAAATTACAGAATTTTATTCTTTTTAAGGCTGAATAATACCACATTATCCATTCATTCCTTGATGGACGCTCAGGTTGATTCTATATCTTGAATATTTATGAATAATGCTATAAGAAACACCGGGGTGCAGATATCTCTTCAATATGTTTATTTCCATTTTTTTAGATATATGCCTAGAAACAAGTAAAATAATACAGAAAAGGCATTATTATGAGTAATAGTAGAAACACTGTTGACATGTATAAACTGAACACTTTTCAGAACGTCCCTCTATGCCTAGGGATACACATTCTATTTTTTTAAAGCTAAGGTAGTTTGCATACTATTTTGTAACCTAATTTTCTTCACTATTTGATATGTTGGAAACAATTTCGGTCAACACAGATCTGTATCTTAATTGTGCAGTATTCCACTATCCATATACTGTGTTATGTGTTAACTTTCTACTGATGAGACACTCAGGTTGTGTCTTCTAAACAGCAGTTTGATAAAAAAATTAGAATAGTAACACTCACCTTCATGGACTTGTACTATTATTTTCTTGGAAGAAATTTCTAGAGTTAGTGCTGTATCAAAGAATTATCATTTTCAGATTTGGTGTATACTGTGCAGCTGTCTTCCCAAAAGTACATGGAGATGGCTCATTTCCCTAACCCTCATGAGTAATGGATATGCAACCCAACTGGATAAAAATGGTGTATTAATACTCTTATTTACTAGAAGAAAATAAATCCTCTGTGGATAAAGATATCTTACAGAGCCTCTGCAAATTGTTATGAGCAATGTCAACAGTTATAGCCAAAATTAATCAGACTTTCCAGAACAGAAAGATTAAATGACCAAAATTCAAGTGCAAGACAATAGAAACTGACCCCCCAGGTGATCCATATATTTGGTGTTTTCAGACATGGACACAGTTATTCATGTTCATGTTCAAGAAAACGGGGAGAAAAAAAAAGGGATATTTTACCAGAAAACAGAAATCTATTTAAAAACTTAAATTATCTCAGATTTGATAAACACAATACTCTCATAAAGAATCTAATTGGTGGGTTTAAAAGTAAATTGGCTGTGGCTCACATTGTTTACTCTCCAAACCCTGCAGAGCCCTACCTCTTAATACTATCACATTGGGTATTAGGTTCCAACATACAAATTTTGTGAATATAACAAAGTCTTCTGCTCCCATGTCACTTGGAGGGAATTGACAAATAATAAGTAAAGAAATAAACATGCAAGGTAGTAATGCATGCTATAAAGACAATAAAATGGCCAGCGGGTGGAGCTTTATTTTTATTTAATTTTTTTTTTTTTTTTGTAGAGACAGAGTCTCACTTTATCGCCCTCAGCAGCGTGCCGTGGCATCACACAGCTCACAGCAACCTCCAACTCCTGGGCTTATGTGATTCTCTTGCCTCAGGCTCCCGAGTAGCTGGGACTACAGGGACCCGCCACAACGCCAGGCTAGGGTGGAACTTTAGGTATAAATTTTCTGAATGAAGCCAATTGTGACTAGGGAGACTGAAATGTGCAAACTAGTTGTTAGGCTATTGCAGTTGTTCAGTGGGAAACAATGAGAAATTCTGCTACTTTAGTCATAGTGCAAATGGAAATAATCCGTTGATAGGACTTATTTTGTCTAGAGACCAGGAGAGAGGAGAGACTAATAGTGACTGAGAAGTATTCATTCTTGCTACGTTGGAGGATGGCACTTTTATGAGTAAGCTAAGGGACAAAGAAGAGAATGGAGAGAGAATGTGATGAGTGTTTTGTCCTGGAGTTAGACTGTCCGGTAGCTCTTGGTTCTGATCTGTCTCCACCCCAGGGCTGCAGGTCTTGGAGGGCAGAGACTAGGTTATGTTCCCTGAGTGTTCCGCAGCAGAGAGTAGCTTGGCAAGGTGCCAGGAGGCAGTGGAAACATGCTGGTGGCTCCATGAGATTGTCTCTGGAATTCCTGAATATGATTTTAAAAAATAAAACAGAAGCAAATCATGTGTAGATCGTCATCTCTTATTTGTTTTATTTTTCAGGGGATGCAGAAGTCAGCAGTTCTTTCAAAGCACTCAAAAAGTGATGGAATTACTGATACTTGTTTAATAATCTAAGGTACTATTCAAGTTTACTTAGAAACAAAGTAATTCTAATGAATATTTCCTGTGTATTAATAACCCCACATGAGGTTAATAATGGCTAACATTTACTGAATAGGCCATATGGCTAATGTTGTTATGTGCCAAGTACCGTTTCCACAGCTGAACATGTATTAACTCATTTATTCTTCATAATATCCTCAGTATTAGCTTGATTCTACAACAAAATGACATTCTATGTCATTCTATGACAAAACAGAGAGGTTCACGTACCTGTATGAGGTCACATACCCTTTAAGTGGCAGCACCAAAACTTAAACCTTGGTTGCCATATTCCATACCTGTATTCTCAGGCACAACATTCTGGTCTGGTGAGGAAAAAACAGGGCATTCTATCTGAAAGTTGAGGGCAGGCACCCAAGCCTTGGTACATGATTGAAAAAGAATATTATGGATAAAAGTTTTGAGGCTGTTGTGGGAGAGAATGGCTGGACATTTAGGTGTGGAGAGAAAAACAGGTAGACTTGGAAGGTTCTTGAACACTGCTTGCTCAAAAATTATGCTTTTTTTATTATTAAATCATAGCTGTGTACATTAATGCAATCATAGGGTACCATACACTGGTTTTATAGACCATTTGACATATTTTCATCACACTGGTTAACATAGCCTTCCTGGCATTTTCTTAGTTATTGTGTTAAGACATTTATATTCTACATTTACTAAGTTCATGTTTACATGGATGGAGCTGGAACATATTCTTCTTAGTAAAGTATCTCAAGAATGGAAGAAAAAGTACGCAATGTACTCAGCCCTACTATGAAACTAATTTATGGCTTTCATATGAAAACTATAACCCAGTTATAACCTAAGAATATGGGGACAGGGAGAGGAAAGGGAGCCAAGGGGGGAGGATAGGCTGAGGGAGGGTGATTGGTGGGATT
>CAUYPK010136902.1:0-11793 GCA_963574355.1 Loris lydekkerianus | reverse complement strand
GACCCTGGGATAAAACCAACTTGGTCATGATGTATAATTTGTTTGATGTGTTGCTGGATTCTGTTTGTTAGGATCTTGTTGAATATTTTTGCATGTATATTCATTAGTGATATTGGTCTATAATTTTCTTTTCTTGTTGGGTCAAGGTCTTAAATTTTTAACGTAATTACAGAAACTAGTAGGCATTATAGTACCTGATTATAATGGTTCATATTTGAAAGAACTATTGGTCTTTCTTTGATTAAATTATAAGTTATTTAATTGAAAAAATGTGATTTTTTTTCTTCTTATATTGTATTCTTCAATTAGAGAATGGTTAAATGAAAAAAATGTAAGTAGAAACTTCTTTAATGTGCACATACATGTGCATACATATGCATGATAGACTACTTCCTTTGAAACAAGTTTCAATGGTAATATTTATTTATTTATTTATTTATTTATTTATTTTGTGTAACCAACAATAGAAGAAGGGTAGTTCCCAAATCTCAGGAATTGACAACATGCCATCCCACCACTGAAAGCTAGATTCACCAAGGGTTTGGTGGTTTTTGGAGGTAAACCAAATGGACTAAGTACATGCTTAGGGAATAAGTAAAACAGGGCAAGTAAAAAATAAGGAGAATTATTTTGGAAAAATTTGGTATTTCAAACAAAAAAAACCCCACTTAAGTAGTCATGATGGAAAAATTCTGAACTTTGCTAAACTTGCTTCACAAAATAAAGTCAGCAAATCCATTGCCTCTGGGCATCACCAGCCTGGTATCCCTACCCAATCCAAGACCAGCTGTCCTAACCTCCAGCTGGGACAAATCTGATTTATTTTTATGTGCCTTATCTATCCGGTAAAGCACCACTTCTTCACACTAGGGCAAGGGTGTAGACAGGACTCAGAAGAAAAGAATGGGCAAAATTTAGCTTTCTCTTGGTGAGGGGGGAGGCACCTAAAATTAGATAATAGGCCATATGTCAAAGCTAGGCTGTGTGAGATTTCTACAGCATTGATCCGGAATCAATACTGTCCAAAAGAAATGTTATATAAGTCACAAATGTGAGCCAAACAAATAATTTAAAATTTTCTTGTAGCCACATTAAAAAGGTAAAAAGAAACTGGAGAAATTAATTTTATAAACATTTTATTTAACCCAGTGTGTCTGAAATATTTTCATCTCAACATGTAATCAATATTAAAAACTAGTAGCAAAATATTTTACTTTTTTTATACTAAACCTTTCAAATCTAATGTGAAAGTTTTAACACTTACAGCATTTGTTACTTGCCACATTTCAAGTGCTTAATAATGCATGTGGCTAGTGGCTACACTATAGGGCAGTGCAGATCTAGATTTTAACACAGAAGCTACATCATATGCCTTCAATCTCTTGGTCACAGACTTTTCTCTTGCAGGGGATAAGAAAAACATCTTTTGAGTGGGAGAGTAAAAATGGAGAAGGAGAGAAGTATGGAAATGCAGTTTGTAAAACCTACCTCCAAGAGTGTAAGTTTTTGGCCTTATGACTAAATATTACAAAGAAAACTGCTATGCTTTTGCTTCTTCCATCTGTCTTCTGTGATGCTCAGGTTGTGTATAAAGTGGCTGAGCCCATTACCAAGAATGTTTTATCTTAGCCATGCTTTCATATAAACAAGGTTTTATTCCAACCTTGGACTAATAGAGAAACACCAGTAGAAAGCACAAGGGGCATGATCATAAACATTTTGTAAAGATTCTGGCTTCAAAGAATTCCACATATAATTCTCAACTTTTGCTCCAGGGACTGCCAAAAAGTATGGAAGGTTAGGTTTTGACCTGATTACATTTGAGAGAGGATACCCGAGAAGGGTGAAGTCTAGGAGAACAGATCTTCTCAAAAAGACCACAAGGATACACACCTTCAGGGTCCTCTCCATGGTGACTCAACTCTTGGGAATTTGTAAACTTATCTTCCTGGAAGTTGGAAATTTCCACTTCTATGAAATCTTGTAGTTCTGTGGGGGCTGGAATAGCATCTCCTGCTTGATTCAAATTGGCCAATGAAATAGGTACCTCTGGGTTGGAACTTTTTGACTGTAGATAAAAAGGGAAAGACCAAGCTAGTTAGGGAGCATGGCCATTTGGAATTCTTCTATGTGGTAAGCTCCTGGCCGGTGAATAAAGCCCTTCCTCTTATAAACATGGTGCTTGGGTGCTCTTTCTCTCTGTTGGACCTTGTCTTCCTGCAACATGTTGACATTGCCTGAGATCTCATTTAAGCAGGGAGGATGCTTAAAGGCTGGGGTACCCAAGATTAGTTTGGGGCTTTTATTATTGCAGTCTCTCAATCTTCTTTAGGCACAGTAAACAAGAGCACTAAAGATGACCCTTCACAATGGAATGCACTTTTCAGATAGCATATGGTGGCAAAAAAAAAAAAAACTCTTGGGCCACCTACACACTATACATACTCAGACAAGTTACTTAATGTCTCTAGCTTTGTTTCTTCATTCCCCCTACAACCCTACCAAAATGGTGAGGATAATTCTAATTTTCAAAAATTATTTTAAGATTAGATATTATCTGTATCAATTATAGTACCTGACACATAGTAAACATTCAACTTATATTATTGAGACTAAATTCTCTTGCTATTTCTCCATAGCACAAGGGCAATAATTGTAGAACCTGGAAGCTGGTCAACTCCTAAAGCCTTCTGATGCTACCAGGAAGCCAGATCATACCTCAAACTTCTAAGATAGTGTTACAGTAAATAGAATAGAAGTTAGCAAACACTGTACGTGCATATGGCCATTCCTGGAGCTCCTCCCTGAGTTGTAGGAACTTTATTTTTTCTATTTGAGACAGAGTCTCACTTTGTCACCTAGGTTAGAGTGCCATGGCCTCAGTAGAGCTCACAGCAACCTCAAACTCCTGAGCTCTAGCAATCCTCCTGCCTCAGCCTCCTGAGTAGTTGGGACCATAGGCATGCACCACTATATCCAGCTAAGTTTTCTATTTTTAGTCAAGACAGGGTATCACTTTGCTCAGTCTGGAGCTATAGGAACTTTAAATCTCCATTACTGATTAGGTATGGTGGCTCATGCTTAGAATTCCAGAACTTTAGATGGCCGAAGCAGGAGGATTCCCCTGAACCCAGGAGTTTAAGACCTGACTAGGCAATACAGTGAGACCTGTATCTACAAAAATTAAAAAGAAAAAAATTACATAGCTTCACATGGTGGCATGTACCTATAGTCCTAATGACTCAGGAGGCTGAGGTGGGAGGGTCACTTGAGCCCAGGAGTTTAAGGTTACAATGACCTATGACCATACTCTAAGCCTGGGCAAAAGAGTGAAATCTTACCTAAAAAACAAACAAACAAACAAACAAAAAACCCACAACAAATACTAAAAAAAACTCCATTACTGAGTAATGATTATGACCTACTATTCAGCATACTGGGTCATAACCAGTATTAAAAGAAAAAAGAAATAGTTAATACCTCAGTGCATTTCATCAATCATTTCTGAAAACTTTTGTTTCTGACAAGCAAACATAGATGTGGGGAGGGTAAAAAGTTTGAATACCACTACTTAGAACACACTAGAATTTTAAGAAGCCCTGAAACTTCTCATTTCCTAGGAGATACAGATGGGCAGGAAAGAAGAGAGCTTCTTATTCTCTTGGTAAGGAATTTTTAGGGTAAGCATGATATAGATCAAAGATGGGCTCTGAAATGTGCATATGAGATAAGGATATAACAATCCTAACTTTGATCAACGTAGTCATGTTCAGTCCAACTGCCCTCAAAGGATAGTTGGTTAGTTAGATAGGACATTGTCAGTGAATAAAACAGTTATTTTTTTCCTTAATGACCATTTCTTTATAAAAGCACTTCAGAAATATAAGAGTTAAGGTTCTGGTGAAAGGAATTTTCCTGACTTTATAAATAGGACTTGATACAAATCCTTTTTGTGTGTGGAGGTAGAGATTTACATAATTTGAGAATCCTAATAAATGTGTATAATACAGATGCTATAGTTTGCATTGCTATTTTTGGTTATGATAAGAAAAACCAACTTGGATTAAAGCACATGTGATTTTTTTTTTTTTTTTAAACAATGAAGCACCATGGATTGGAAATGCTTAGATGAAGCATTTAAGGCATAAAAGAATTAGGGAACAAGTCTTTCATAAAGTCTACTCTATCCTATCTTTAAAGAAACCCTCCTTTAAACTCTTTATAGAGTCTACCCTCAACACTCCACTGAATCTGCTCCTTAAAGTTACAGTGACCTCTGAATTGTCAAGTACAAAGGATATTTTTCAGAGCTCACATTGTGTGAAATGGACAGTAACTTGCTAAATATTTCTGTCTTTTTTTAAAGAGAAAGGGTCTCACTATATTTCCTAGGCTGGACTTGAACTCCTGGGCTCAAATAATCTTCCCAGCTCAACCACCCTCGTAGCTGGGCCTTGGAGGCAGGGGTAGTCTGGCTCCTCTCACTTCTTTGAAGCTTCTTAGTCTCCTTTGCTGGCAACTTTTCTTTTGTAAAATTCTTATGTGTTCTTGCTCTCCTTTTCCTCTTAATCAACACTTTCTTTGCATGGTTTTGTACATACACAAGGCCTCAACTTTAAGCCATTCACTAATGATTGTCATATTAGATCGGCAGGCTTCAGACCTACATTTTAAATTGCCCACTGAGCATCTTCATCTGATTGCCCCACAGATACGTCAAAAACTCAATGTCCTAAAAACACCTCATCATCTTTCTCCCAAAGCATTCTTTCCTTTCCATGGCCCTGCCCCCACCGTGGTGAAAGCCCCTACTCTCTACATAGTCCTACAAGTCAGAAATTTGGGAGTTACCAGATATTCATCCACCTTCCTGACAGTGTCATTTCATTAACAAAAACCTATCTGTTCTTTCTCATTGTTGATCCTCAAATCTCTCACTATTTCTCCTTTGTTTCTATTGCCCAACCTTATTTCAGGATCTGACCTTCCTCTACCAAAAATATTATAATTTTTTTTCTTTAAAAATGAATTTGAGATATAAACCACATGCTAAAAACAAAAAGTTTACCCATTTCAAATGCATAATTCAGTGGTTTTTAACATATTCACAGAATTCTACAAGTTCAGGTTTAAAACATTTTCATACCCCCCAAAATAAACCTCATACCATTTAGTCATCACCCTCCAATACTGCCATCCCTCAGTCCTTACCCTCTTTCACTCTTTAGAAAATTGCCTATTCTTTTGTTTTTTTCCTTTCTTTCTTTCGTTTTTTTTTTTTTTTTTTTTTTTTTTTGAGACAGAGTCTTATTATGTCGCCCTCGGTAGAGTGCTATGGTGTCACAGCTCACAGCAACCTCAAACTCTTGGGCTTAAGCGATTCTCTTGCCTCAGCCTCCCAAGTAGGTGAGACTACAGCACCTGCCACAACACCTGGCTATATTTTGGTTGTAGTTGTCATTGTTGTTTGGCAGGCCCAGGCTAGGTTCGAGCCTGCCACCTCTGATATATGTGGCTGGCGCCCTAGCCACTGAGCTACAGGCACCAACTTGTTTTGTTTTTTCTATGAAACAGAGTCTTTCTCTCTTAAACTGGCTAGAATGCAGTGGCATCATCATATCTCATGGCAATCTCATACTCCTCGACTCAAGCTATTCTCCTGACTCAGCCTCCTAGGAAGCTGGAAATATAGGTGCATTTCACCACACCCAGCAAAGTTTTCTATTTTTTGTAGAGCTGTGATCTCACTCTTGCTTAGACTGTTCTTGAACTACTGAACTCTAGTGATTCTCCCACCTTGGCCTCCCAAAGTGCTAAAATTACAGGCATGAGCCACCTGGCCAGTCCAGCCAGACATTAAAGAGATTCATAAAAATGAAAACAATGCCACAGTTCTAATTGCTTTTGTTTCAGAAACTGTAGTTATATCTAATAAAAATATGTTATATATGTAAAAACTAATAATAAAGTTACCTTTTGAAATTCTCAAAATTTCATATGATCAAATCATTCATATGTAGTCTTTTATAACTAGCTATTAGCACATTTTCAAGGTACATCCATGTTGTAGCAGGTATTAGTACTTTATTCCTTTCTATTGCTCAAAAAGATAGCACATTTTATTTATCCATCACTTTATGGATATTTGAATTGTTTCCACTTTTTAGCTATTATGAACAATGTTGTTATGAATATTCGTGTATAAGATTTTATGTGGTGGTACTTTCAATTCTCTTGGGTATGCTATGCATACCTCTGAGTAGAACTACTGAGTCATACGGTAACAACTCTGTATCTATCCTAGTGAGGAACTGTCAGACTGTTTTCTAAAGCAGATGCCACTGCAGCATTTTCACAACCCAACCAGCAATGAACGAAGGTCATGATTTCTCCACATGCTCACCAACACTATGATTTGCATATCTCCAATAGCTAATGATGTTAAGCATCTTTTCATGTGCCATCTGAACTGCAGTTTTTTAAAATTATTGAGTTGTATGAAGAATTCTTTATACAATGTATACAGAATACATTACATCTTTATACATTACACAGAATACAATACATCTTTATACATTCCAAATACTAGACTCTTATCAGACTATGGTGCTTTGCAAATGTTTCTCTCATTCTCTGGGTTGTCTTTTCTTTTTCCAAATGATGTTCTTTGATGCAAAAAGTTTTAGCTTTTAATGAAGTCCAATTCATCCAATTTGTTGTTGTTGCTTGTACATTAGTTTCATACATAATAAACTATTGTCAAATCCAATGTCATAAAGATTTAGTCCTATGTGTTCTTCAAAGAGTTTCATAATTTTAGCTCTTACATTTAGGTCTTTGATCTACTTTGAGTTCTTTTTTGTATATTGTATGAGATAGTGGCCCCTGGCCTTGCTGCCAAAATGATCTTTCTTCAAAAGTAAACAAACACCAATTCTATCTCATCATCACATAATCAGAATCTCTAAATGGCTTTGTCATATCTCCTTCAGTGAATCTTAACATTGTAGATTACAGAATCTGACAAAAACTATAAACCCTTTCCCTAGTAACCATGTTGTAAGGATATGTATATACTAGTACATATGCATGCTAACACACATATATATAATTTTAAGATATTCACAAATGCACAAAAGTCTATTCAAGGACTCCTAGACAAAAGAAAAGTATAAACTCTTGCAGACTCCTTTGCCATTCAATGTCCACCAAGAACTGTTCTGACTCCATTATTCTACCCCTATTTTTCATTCAATTTCCAAACATGTTTCTCATAAATTAGCATAAAATTCTCTGACCTTATCCAATATGTCATCCTATATTATAATCACATGTGTTTGTATATATATGTTATTTCATTTGCCCAAAACACATTCCTCTACCTCACAAGATTGTTTTAAACATTAAATATAACTATGCAAATATGCCTGGCATATAGAAGGCATAATGTTTGCTAAATCTGAAAAATGACTTAAAAAATATATTTGGGAGACAAGGTCTCCATAATTTATTTCTAGAAGTTTGAGTACTTAATTGTGCTATTGTATGTATTTTATTCATTCAATAATTAATACCAGAAAACCTCATATGCAGTAGAGCTTCCATAGTTGGCCACTTCTCTACATTGACCACCTCCTTTAAAGGTAACCTAATTTGCATAGATCAGACATGCATCACATGTACATATCAGTATAGTAGGCTTAGTTCCTAATGTTGACCACCTCTATACGTTGACCAATTTGTTACAGTCCCTTGGGTAGTCAACTTACAGATGTTCTACTGTGTATGTAGGAAAACTGTATGGCACGAGTAAAATAATTTCAAAATAGTAAGTCTACAGGAAAGTTAACTGATCACAAAACTGTCTCTTTTATAAATCCTTCTTATAAGTTTTTAAAGAAAATCACATTGGTTATAGTATCCATTTGAAGAAAGTAATAACATAACATAGAATTTATCCCAGAAAATATAATGCTGAATCTCTGCAAAAAAAAATATTCAATTAAAAGGTTGGCTGGATGTGGTGGCTCATGCCTATAATCCTAGCACTTTGGAAGGCTGAGGTAGGAGAATTGCCTGAGGCCAGGAATTTTTTTTTTTTTTTTTTTTTTGATAGAGACAACAGGCTCATTTGATCACTCTTGGTAGAGTGCTGTGGCGTCACACAGCTCACAGTAACCTCCAACTCCAGGGCCTAGGCGATTCTCCTGCCTCAGCCTCCCGAGTAGCTGAGACTACAAGTGCTGCCACAATGCCCAGCTATTTTTTTTTTGTTGTTGTTGTTGTAGTTTGGCTGGGGCTGGGTTCGAACCCGCACTCTCAGTACATGGGGCTGGTACGCTACCCACTGAACCACCAGGCGCCGCCCCCTGACGCCAGGAATTTGAAATCAGTCTAAGCAATATAGCAAGACCCTGGCTCTACTAAAATTAAAAAACATTATCTAGGCATGTTGATGTGCACCTATAGTCCCAGCCACTGGGCTTCCTTAAATACAGCAGGAGGAACATTCGAACCCAGAAATTGAAGGTTACAGTGAGCTATATGATTTGGCAGTCACTCCCCAGCTCGGGTGACAGAGCAAGATTCTGTAGATTGTGTTTCTAAAAAGAAAAAAAAAAATAGTAATATAAAAAGGCTGCTAGATTTTTAACTATATGCTTTCATTCCACTACATTTATTATCTTTTCCAGCTACCATTTTACAATGGATTGTTGACTTATATTTTGTTAAAATTAGTAACATTCTTTACAAATGTATTGCCTCAATTTGTGACCTTCTGTGTGGAAGAGAATGAAGTAGTACTTTAAAAGTCATATTGTTTAAGTAATGAACTTTATGAATATGAAATATCCTGTGTTTGTTATATTTATTTCTGCTTTTTAAAAGAATTTCCTAGTTTTATGGTGTAAATTTTTTAAAGTACAGTGGACTAGAAAATATTTATACAGGCATAGTAGAAAAAATTTATACTATTTTTTAATTTATTTTTCATTTGACAATTATATTTATTTGAATTTATAATAGAACTGTGCTCTAAGCTGGACTACTTAGGCTGTTTCCAATTAGATGATGTTTTCTTTAGCATTTAACCAAGCCTTGGTAATTGAAAGAAGAGAAGATCAGTGTGAATGGTTAATTAAGGTTTCAAAGAAACTGTTGTTCCCTAAAGGGATGGCTAATTCCTCATTTATAAGCCCATTTATAACTTCAGCTTTGAGAAATGGTCCTAATAAAATCAGTTAAGTAGGCCTTCAAATGCATAACAGCCATTAACATTTGGGCTGCCTGCTGCTACCAAAATATTAATATTTGATGCCACAGCATTTTCATTTTATAAATCTGTTTCAGAGTATTATGAAACAGCTTTCTTTATGTGTTAAACAGATTAAATTCAGGTTATAATGATTGGCTTTGGAATGACTTCAAAATATCTCATAGCTGCTAGAAAACTGTATCTTTTCTGTTTAAATTGTTGGTATATTCTCTTCAATAACTGCAAAAGGAAACCTAGTATACTATTTTTAGGACAAAAACAACTTATTATAGGGTCCTCTGCTGAATCCACAGTGGAATTGATGGGGGTGAAAGTAAACACTTAATATAGCACTTACCAGGTTGCCAGATACTATTTTAAGCACTTTATATATGTAGGTTTTAAAAAATACTTTCAATAACCCTGTGAAATCATATACTTATGGACTACAAATGTATATAATAAGTTCTTACACTGACAACATTCTTTACCGGTTTTCATTTCTGGAGAAAGTTCTGGTTTTTAATAACTAGACTTTAATACATAACCTTTACAGATCTACAAGAGGACATGTATCTTTACTACCAACAATTAGAATTAATTTGCATGGTCAGTGAATCATAAGATGTTAAATCTGGAGAATGCCTTACAGATCTTCTAGTTCAATCTCAATACAGAGTATCTTTCAGTTGAGCTATCAGATTAAATATAAATAGCATAAACAAATAGGTCAAAAAGTTATAAATACAGTAAACAATTTATAAGTACTTCAGTGGTCAAATAAAATACCTTTTAAATATAAACATCTATACATAACAAACAAGTAAAAAATGCAATTGTTATCAATAATTGCTTACAATAAAAATAACACTAATAGATCTCTGTTGCATTTTTTTCAATAGCATTTTCCCCTATATAAAATTTATATTCAAGACCTTGTGTAAAATGTTTGCATTTTATAACTGACTACTGCTCTTTCAGATACACAAACATGGGGGTGGCATGAACTTTCCATCTACTTCACTTATTTTATTTGCTGCCTTCCATGAAAAAGCAAACCTTAAGATTTCCCATGGAAGAGCCTACAAATAGAACTGCTAAATAATTAGAAGGGTCAGAACAATAATGAAAATTATATAATCATTTTGGAAAACTGGGACTTTAAAAAAAGTTAAAACAACTAACTATATGGGCATCTGTAACCTGCCCTGAAATTCAGCAAGATACAAGATGCATTGATTGAGGAGTAAACAGATAAGTTATAAAAAAAATATACATATATGGTAATTTTAACAGAGGAATCAATGCTGAACATATGAAAGTTCACTAAAAATCCTTTCAACTTTTTGATGCTTGAAAATTCTCCTAATAAAATATTGGGTGGGGGTTAAACATAATATATTCACCTCAGATATTTTTCCAAAAGAAAAATTAATATATCCACAAAAACTCTATACAAGACTGCATACAGCATCTTTGATCATACACAAAAGAGCCTAAAGGTCCTTCATCATGTAAATGGATAGACAAACAGTATAACAATATAATGGAATACCACTCAGCCATAAAATAACACATAATGCAGCAACCTGATGAACTTCAAAAATAGTATGGTAAGTCAGTCGTTCTCAGCCAAGATGGTTAGTCCCACAGAGGACAAGTGGCAATGTCTGAAGACGCTTCTGATTATCACAACTGGGAGACAGGACTGTCACTGGCATCTAGTCAGTAGAGACCAGGGATTCTGCATTCTCAAGGATATAGGGCAGTATCCCATCCCCCCACCATTTAACAACAAAGAATTATCCTTTGCAAAACGTCACTAGGGTTGAGAAATCATATAATAAAACTTATACGAAATGAAAGAAGCCAGGAACAAAAAAGTACACGGTGTATTTCAATTTGTATGAAGTTCTCAAATCAGCAAAACTAATCTATGTTGATAGAAATCAGAAAAGTGTAAGATTTAATAGTGGTTGAGGATGGGATTTCCTTTGGTAGAAATGGATGGAAGAGTTGGGGAAAGACAAAGTCACATGAAGAAGAGAAACAAGAAGAGGAATAAAGGCCAGGAAGAGTGTAAGAGAGGAGAAGAGGGCAAAATGAAGGAAATAAAACTACCTTAGTAGTTTAATGTTTGCTAATTTATCAAGCATTTGATTATATAGTACTACCTCACCTAATCTTTATAGCAATCCGATGAAGCACAAAAATAATTACTATGTCACTATTAAAGCTGAGGAAGCAGAACTTCCAGAAGGGTTAAAATCACATCTTAGTCACATGGCTAGAAAATGGCAGAGCAAGATGATCTTGTTCTTAGAATAAAAGAAAGAGATTTTTAGGATTAAAGATGGCGGCTGAGTAATAGCTTCCCTGCAACTGGGCAAGGCGAGTCTGGGGAGACAAGACTCCAGACATCTCTGGCCGGTGGGATCTGCCTATGATCATCCCTTTGAGGATACAGGGAGCCAGCAAGGGACTTCTGGATCCCAGGAGGAGTACAAAAACAGTGAAAAACTGGCAAGTGGCTGCGT
>CAUYPK010136901.1:0-37828 GCA_963574355.1 Loris lydekkerianus | reverse complement strand
CGGGGCTCCGTCCTAAACCGTGGATACCACGCACTGTCAATTAGACCCACCCCCCAGGCCCCCAAATGTAATTAACCCTGGCACACAAGTCCAAAAAAAAAAAAAAAAAAAAAAAAAAAAACCCGCAGGGAAGGCCTTCCCTGTCTGTAATCTCGCTGTTGCTATAGCTACAGCTGTGGCAGCCACCATGGCCTGAGACCAAACTCCAGCACTTGCCACTTCTCCACTGCTTTTGCCCTCCTCCTGTGGTCCAGAAGTCTCTTGCTTCTTCCCTGTGTCTCTAAAAGGACATTTCTGGGCAGAGCCCAGAAGTCAAAGGTGCCTGGAGTCTTCTCTCCCCAGTCTTTCTGTGCCTGGTTGAAAAGAAGCTGTTACTCAGGTGCCATCTTGTTCTGCCCCACCCCACCCCCCTTTTTTTCCTGAGACTTTCTTCCTCTGTCACTCTGTCACCTTGGGTTGCATGTCATGGTGTCATCTAGCTTTCCACAACCTCAAACTCCTGGGCTCCAGCAATCCTCTTGCCTCAACCTCGCAAATAGCTGGGACTATAGACATAGGCACTACATTGGACTAGTTTTTCTATTTTTAGTAGAGATTTGGTCTCCCTCTTTCTCAGGCTGGTCTCAAACTTGTGAGCTCAGATAGTCCACCCACCTTGGACTTCCAGAGTGCTAAGATTACATACGTGATCCACTGTGCCCTGGCTGGTTACTTAATCATTGTGATTATAAAGACTTTTCATAGTTTCTTAGCAAAGACAGTAATGTCACAAATATATAAAATTGATGAATTCCAGCATGGGCTTAGATCACTTGAATATAGATTAGAAGGGGTAAAATAAAATTAACTAAATGATATTTAGAACAAAACAAATAAGTTGCTTAAATCTACCTATTGTGTATATTTTCTCTATCCCATGTTTGAATTGTAAATATTCTATTAGAGGTGAAAAATAATCTTATCATTTGGGATACATATTTAAACAGACATGTAGGTATAAAAAAGATAAGCTCCTAATAATAATGCCCCAGGTTTTCTTATTTCATACCCCAGGAAAGATTTCTTTGATGATAAATTTAAAATGTATCTATATTAAATCTTTTTTATTCACTAATTACCTTGAATCTTACCATATTATAATACAAATCTAAGGCATTTTAATTCTTTTCATTTAAAGTATACGTGTGTGTGTGTACATAATATATATGTATTTTTTTTCCCCTTCTCATTAGCCCTACTAGTCCTTGGTGGTTGGGTAAGTTAGTGAGTTATGCCATTTGGCAACAGATACAACAGAGGTATATAAAAGTGATGTATTTAGGACTTACAATTACTAAGTCAGGGAACTAAGACTAGATCCAGAATTTTCAATTCTTTGTTCAATGCTCCAAGTATCAAATGAGCTAAAATAGAACATTGCTCTGAAGATAGATTTTTTAAAAATTTAAAATCTGCTTTCATTCATCAAGTTATTTGTTTAACAGGTTACTAATAAAGGCTGACTCTATTAGAAACTGTACAAATAAAACCCAATCCCTGCTCTTAGGAGGATGCATTTTAGTACAATAAGCAGTTAACAAACAACTACAAAATGTGCTAAAACAGAGAACATTGTGAGAGGAGGAGGCTGGGACTCATTACCTAGCCAAGTCAGGACAGGTATTACCAAGTTAATTATATATATATATATATATATATATATATATATATATATATATACACACACACACATGCATATATACATACATATACACAAACACACAAATATATTATTAGATACATTTATATAATGATACATATATATTTATTTCAGATTAATATGAAGGTATAAACAATTTGGTTACTTTATTTATGTTTGTAAAGTATGTTATAGTTGAGCCTTTCTCCCAAGAAGTGTGCCATGTACTCTTATATTGTGCCTGTAAGGTGACAGCTTGTGAATGCCCATCCCACCACCCCTCCCCACCACTTGAATTTAATTGTGTAGTTGTTCATCTACTGGTTTCATATTAGTATTGAGTACATTGGATATTTGCCTTTCCATTTTTGTAGTACTTTACAAGGAGGAATGTTCTTTACCTCCACTGAGTTTAATACAGCTGATGTAACATTTCCATCTTTTTAATGACTGAATAGTATTCCATAGTGTACATATACCACAGTTTATTAATCCATTCATGGGTTCATGAGTGCTTTGGTTGATTCCACATCTTGGTGATAGTGAATTGAGGTGAAATAGACATTCTAGTGCAAAATGTCCTTGTGGTAAAATTATTTTTTTTTCTTCTGGGTAGATACCTTGGGTATCTACCTGGGTAGATCCTGGGCAGGATCAAATGGAAGATCTACTTTTAGCTCTTTGAAGATTGTCCATACTTCTTTCCAAAAAGACTGTATTAGTTTGGAATACCACCAATAGCAAATAAATCTATGCCAGCATCTGTAGCTTCGGGATTGTGATCTGGGCTTTCTTACTCGAGTTTAGACAATATCTCAAGGTGGTTTTGATTTGCATTTCTCTGATGATTAGAGACAATGAACATTTTTTCATGTAGTATTTTTTGGCCATTCATCTGTCATCTTCAGAGAAATTTCTGCTCTTAGTCTCTTGCACACTTATAAATGGGTTTGTTCTTTTCATGTTGATTAATTTGAGTTGTCTGTAGATTCTAGTTATTAGCCCTTTGTCAGATTTGTAGCATGCAAAGCATATAGCATCTTCTCCCATTCTGAAGGCTGTTTGCTTTAGTTGTTGCAACCTTTAGCTGTGCAGAAGCTTTTCAGCTTGATCATGTCTCATTTATTTGTTTTTGATATTGGTGCAATTGCCAATGGGGGCTTCTTCATAAAATCTTTTCCAGGCTGATATTATCAAAAGTTTTTTTCATGTTTTCTTCTAGAGTTCTTATAGTTTTGTGTTTCAAATTTAAATCTTTTATCCATTGTGAGTCAATTTTTGTAAGTGGTGAGAGGTGTGCATCCAGTTTCACTTTTTTTTACATGTGGCTAACCACTTCTCCTAGCACCAATTATTAAATAGGGATTCTTTTCTCCAGTGTATGCTTTTGTTTGGTTATTCAAAAATCAGCTGGTGCTACTCAGCTAGTTTTATCTCTAGGATTCTCTATTCCATTCCATAGATCTGTGTCTCTATTTTTGTGCCAGTACCATGCTGTTTTGATTACTATAGACTTATAGTATAACCTTAAGTCTGGTAACATGATGCATCCAGATTTGTTTTTATTTCTAGGAATTGTGTTGGCTATTCTTTTTTTTTTTTTTTTTTTTTCTGGTTCCATATGAAATAAAGTACTATTTTTTTCAAGTTCTTCAAAGAATAACATTGATGCTTTTCTGGAATACACCTAATAAAGGAGTGAAGGATCTCCACAAAGAGAACAATGAAGCCTTGAGAAAATAAATAAGGGGTAGGAAGAATCAACATTGTAAAAGTGTCTATACTACCCAAAGCAATCTATGGATTTACTGCAATCCTCATCAAAGCACCTGGGTTATGACAAGGATAAGAATCTAGGAAAAGCTGGTACAAAAGTTTTAATTTAAAACTACCATATTAAATTCTTCTTTTTTGTCCCTGGCATCAGAGTCCTTTTTGCTAAAAAGTATGCTGTTTTCCAAAATTTCAAAATATGGTTTACTCTTTAGGGTTAAGATGGAATAGCATCTAGGGAACACTTTGTAGAAATCCATGGAAATCTACATAGTTTTTCTTACAGTGTTTAGAGTCCAGGCATGTCTCTCAGAGGAGACTGAATGATATGTACCCCACTGTAGTTGGGAAGTAATTATTATAAAAATATAATTTCCTTTGAAGTTTACTCCATAAACATGATACTACTGAACTCTGGAGAAATATTTTGTCTTGCAAATACTTCCCAGATTATAATTGCAGTTTTTGTAAAGTATGGCATAACAAACTGCAACAGATACTAGCTAGTGAAATTTTAATTAAATTTCATGGCCATTTTTAATTTTTCTCTTTAGAGATTGGGTCTTCCTTTAATGCCCAGGCTGGAATGCAGTGGCTATTCACAGGTGCAAGCATGAACACTATAGCTTTGAACCCCTGGTTTCAAGCTGTCCACTTACCTTGGCCTCTCAAATAGCTGCGGCCACTGGTACACACCAGTGTCACTGGCAATACAGCCATTTTAATGACTGCTTGAGCTTCTTGTGGAAGTAAATTCTTTTCATTCTGGATCTTCAATGAATCTCATTTTCCCCTTTCCTTCCAACCCCAAGGAGGAAGATGTTTATTTGAATGAGTCAAATTTGAAATTCGCTTACTGTGTTCCCAGATGGAGTTATCTTTTTGCTAAAAGCAAATGAATGAGGTTCTCATTAGAGGATTCCCCAAGGAAACAGTGATGCTGCAGTGCCGAGATCTCCTCCTAAGCAGGCTGGGTCATCTAGCTTCTTTTCTGAGGATGTACTTTTTCATGTATGGCCACTGACCAAAGATTACTGTCCTTGCCTCAGAAGACCTGGGGCAAGTTGGTATAGTTCAGCTCAAAATTAGGCTTTGCTTGTAGAACTGACTCATTTTCTTAATTCAAATAGGGACAAGGCGTCCTCTATATTGTCTCCTCTAGTTTATAAATTTCCACTGTGGAGTTGGAGCCCAGGACATAGCTAATAAAAGTACAATTGTGCCTTCTTCACCTCTTTTATGTGATTCTTTCCTTGGAGATCCATAGGAGGACTCTGCTAAGCCAGTGCAGGACCTGGGTATTCCTAGAAGTTTTTTTTTTTTTTTTTAATATAAATAATGCAAGTTCTTTGTAGAGTCCTAATTAAAGCAAGCCCTTTAAAGAGCTCCCAAATAAACTTAGAATAAGTTAAAGTACATACACACAAATGCAGAGTGAAAACGCAAAAACTGTATAAAACATTGTAATAGGTGTAAGAGTTAACTGTCTATGAGATAATATTTAATTTATCCTCTCCATTCTAAGGTAGACCAGAAACTTGAGAATGAAACACTAACAACAAAATGTACAGATGCCATTCAAAACTGAAAAGCAGAGAATGACTTCTGTTGGCCGTTGATGTTATTTATAGTTGAGTATAATTCCTAGATGAAAATCTCATTTTGGTGCTTATGTAGTCACGTTAGTTCTATTTCTTTCTTCTGGAATTTCCAATGAAAAAATGTAAGGCTGATACAAATGCTAAAATTCATTGAGTCCTAATGATGTGCCAGGTCTTTTTCTAAGCACCATTTGTGTATTATCTCTTTTGATCCTAAAATGATACGATGAAGTTGGGATAATTTTTATACCTCTTTCTGGAAATGGGAAAACTGAAGCACATTTCTAGTTCACTTACCTAATTTAGTGGTGGAAGCAGGATCTGAGCCCTTGAAGAATAACTTAGCTCATATTTGTAGTCCTAATTACCATGGTGATTAAGATAATTACTATGGTAATCAAGGTATAACACCTCTAATGATAACTTCTATTGTAGAAACCAGAGGAAAGCTTGTTATTGAAGAAAAAAAAAACATGGTTAAAAGAGAAAGCTGAGAACTTTTATTATTTAGACATAACACTGGGACTAATGGAGTCTAGTTCTATATAACTATGCCTATAATGTGAAATAAAATGAAAACAAAAAATCAGCAGAAAAAAAACAAAAGTTGTTTCAATGAGTTGGAAGGCAATGGATAAAACAAACCAGAGTCAAGTTAAAGCCTCTGAAAGCTCCTTACAGTCATAAATGAGATTTGGATATTAACATCTGTGATTTTCTTCAGACTGAGGAGTGGACATTAAGGTACTTCCCAGCCCAGTAATTATTTTTTAATGAGCTTCATTGAGTTAAAATACAGAAACAGTAAAAGTCATTGATTCTAGTGTGCAATTTGATGTGTTTTTGTCAATATTTACAGTTATAACAACCACTACCATCATGATTTAGAGCATTTTCATCAAACATGAGTCATTTAGATGTTTGCTTTTTAAAAATGTTAATATGGCCCAGCACCCATAGCACAGTAGTTATGGCGTCAGCCACATACACCAAGGGTGGCAGGTTTGAACCTGGCCTGGGCCAGCTAAACAACTGTAATGACAACAACAAAAAAATAGCCAGGTGTTGTGGTGGGTGCTTGTAGTCCCAGCTACTTGGGAGGCTGAGGCAAGAGAATCACTTAAGCCCAAGAGTTGGAGGTTGCTGTGAGCTGTGCTACCACAGCAGTCTACCAAGGGTGACATAGTGAGACTCAGTCTTAAATAAATAAATAAATAAATAAATAAATAAATAAATAAATAAAAATGTTAATATGAGAGGAATCCAACATTTCATAATTTTTGTGTCTGGTTTCTTCCACTTAGCCCAAAGCTCTTTAAATTCACCTGTGCTGTGTCTATCAGTAGTTCATTCATTGCCTTCTTTTCTTTTTTGTCTTTCACATTTTGTTTATCTGTTCATTAGTTGATGGACATCTGGATTGTTTCCAGTTTTTTCCATTAGGAATAAAACTTGTGTGAATGTTCAAGTGCAACTTTTTGTAAACACATGTGCTTTCGTTTCTCAGGTAAAAACTTTAGACGAGAGTATAATTTCTGTATTACATGACAAAAACATGTTTAAGTTTGTAAGAACCTGCCAAAGAAACTGTTTTCTAAAGCAGCTCTGTGAGTTTTGTATGTCTCACAGCAATCTATGACAGTTTGGGTTGCTCTACTCACCTCCAATACTCCATATTGTTGATCATTTTTAATTTTAGCCAACATGGATAAATCTAGAAAACATAAGTGATAATAATATAAGATGCCATGTAATATTATACTAAAGACTAATACATACTTACTATATGTTTTATATGTACAAACATGTATACAAAATAAATAAAAATGTACATAGGAATGATAAATACCTACTTAGTATTTATCTCTAAGAAGCAAGAGAGAGATGGAGAGGAATTGAACTGGGGGAAATTTTGTATTTTTCAATTGTATTTGTATGGTTTTATTACTTGAAGTAATACTGAAAGAAAGAGAAAAGTATGGGTAGTGTTTATGCAAGTAGACAAAATAGAAAGAATATTATTAACATCCTGAGAAATGTAAGCATAAAGAAACTGGAATACATATTGTAAATATATTTTTGTTAATCAGCAATTAGAGCAATGAGAAATAAGGTTGATTAACATATTGGCATCATGATATGGATACTATTAAAAACCAAGTAGAATAATTTAGATTTGATAGTGTAGGGCAAAACGGAGATATTGTTGTTTCTTGATGTGTTCCCAGGCTTACATTTCTAGGAAGTAACCATCAGTAGAATATATGTTCTTTATCTAAACCAGAGGATTTGGTTTTCTTGGAGGGATGAGTTGAACAGGTGACAAAATTGTGTGAAACTGA
The DNA here is from genome assembly GCA_963574355.1 of Loris lydekkerianus. NCBI lineage: Eukaryota > Metazoa > Chordata > Mammalia > Primates > Lorisidae > Loris > Loris lydekkerianus. The sequence goes on along the minus strand of CAUYPK010136901.1, from coordinate 30,434 downwards.
TAGAAGGCATGATCGCAGAGCTAGAGAAGGCTAGTGGCTAGGAACACATGCTTTCTTTTGTCCAAGAAAATGTTTCTGCTGATGGAAGTATAGAGCCTGGGATACTTTGCTAAGAAGAATATGTTCCAGCTCCAAGGATGGTGGTTCTTAACAAAAGGATAGTAAGCAATTTGTTGTTTATTATCTTAAAATTACGTACAATTATATCATATTTTTTCTCTTCAGGATAATTCTGTATGTTATATTATGCCTACCACAGACATGAATATTGATTTTATTTACTAGTTATCTACTATGTGTGGAAGAATGACTATAAAGTAATACACACTTAAAGTTATTTCTAGAATCAATAAGCATTTGTTTTATATGAAATGAAAATTTTAGTTATTGAGCAGGAAATTACTTACTCTCCTTTTGTTAAGCACCACTATCCTTTAACGCAATAGGCACACATACTTATACACAGAAAGTCTAGGTTCAAATTCCATTTACAACACTAACCAGCTATGTGTCCTTGGAGAAATTATTTATTATTTCTGTACATCAGTTTCTTCACTTGTCAAATATGACTGGTAGTGATCTTTTTCATTGACTTCTATGAATTACAAATGATTATTTTAAAATAAATAACGTAGTCTTAATGCATTTAATTGGTACATCATTGCTTGGTATAATTATTGTAGTTGAGAGATTTGGATGAGTGAAGGGCAATGAGGCCTGCTCAGAAATGTGAGAATATTTAACAGCTACTGTTAACACCACATATAAATTAGTCTAGCTGGTAGACAGTATGAAGACATTTGTCTTATTATTTGGTGGTAGGAGGAGTATGTTAAATGAAAAAGAAGGTAGTAGGGCTTTTATTCAATTGTATTCCACGTCATATTGCTTATCAAGTAGCCAGGTCTGAGAACTCTTAAGAGACACTTCTGCCCTGTTGAAATATAGCTATTAAATCAATATACTGGACTACTTGATATAAAAGAATAATAGTCACTCTTGCACACATTATTACAATTACAAAATGCATGCAAAGGCTTTTTGTAAATTGCAAAAAAAAGCTATATAAATGATATTAGTACCAAAAAATTCTGCTTCAATGGGCGCCACTGGTAATTTCTTCTGTGTTTTATGGACTTTACTCAGGTTTCTTACCTCTCTGTAATCATATAGGCAGAGCTCCCATTTCCCTGTGCTTTCTATCTATATTGATAGAAAGATCTAATTTCTGACCTCTTTCTTTCTGTCTAGTCCCTTATCTCTTTCTGTCTCCCAGACATCTCTACTTAAGTGTCTTTCTATCACATCAAATTCACTATAACTAAGACAGAATGTGTAATCTTTCCTTTAAGCCCTTTCCTTTGATACTTTCCTCTCTCTGTGGAAGATATAACATTTTATAAATAATATAAAATGTTGTCAATATTTAAATGCAGTCTTAAAAAATCAATACAAGATATATGACAGTGTATTTGCAGATGCTTTCAACCACATCACAAAAACTACAATATTTGTACTATTCTTAATGCAATGGATGTTAAATGAAAAAGAATAAAAAAGAAATTTTAGTTATTGGGCACTTTATTAATTTATTAATATTATCATCTGTAAATATAAATTGATAAAGAAGTAAGAGTAGTTTTAACACTTTTCTTAGATAATAGATATTAGTTTTTTTAATATACTTGTCTTTGAAATATATTATGTAAAGCATTCAGCTTTATAATGATTATGTAGAATTTTGTACATATCTTATAGGAATGGAAAAAATACCATATTTTAAGAATAATAAATTTACTATATAATAAAGTTAAATAAATAAAAATACTAAATAAAGTAATAAAAAATACTCTATTTTTATTTACATTAAGATTACATAAAGAGAAGATATAGAAATTGAAATTATTGAGAGAAGGGAGAAAAGTAAGCTTGTAAGGTTACTTTAATTTTTAGGGATCCTGGGCAGCACCTGTGGCTCAGTGGGTAGGGCACCCATCCCATATACCAAGGGTGGCAGGTTCAAACCTGTTCCCAGCCAAACTACAACAACAAAAAAAATAGCCAAGTTTTGTTGCAGGCATTTGTAGTCCCAGCTACGCAGGACTGGGGTTGGAGTTGGAGATTGCTGTGAGCTGTGAGCTGTGATGCTATAGCACTCTACTGAGGGCAATAAAGTGAGACTCTGTCTCTAAAAAAAAAAAAAAAAATTAGGGATCCTCTTGAAAGGAAGGAAAACCATGAAGAAAGTTTATGAGTGAATATTTCTCTACCATTTTATATTAAGCCAAGAATTTTTGGCCTTGAAGGACATAATTAATTCTTAAATTTCAGTATTACTTCTGTAACTTCCAAAATATTCTACAATATATATTAAATATTGCCAAACATTATTAATTATATTGTTCACCTTGAGCATATTCTTTACATGAAAGCATTGTAATGATCTGAGAAACCTGTCTTTCAAGATATCAACAAATCAAAGTTTAGGAGAAGTAACATCTAATGGTTTATAGTTACCTTAATTTCAACATTGATTTTTTATTTATTCAATATATTTTAGTTTTATTAACTTGTTCCATATTTTGTGATAATGATGGGGGATGAACAAACTGATAACATGTTGTCTCTTCTCTAAAGAAATGAATGAAATCTAATAGAGGAAAATATACATGAAGAAATGCTTATATGTAAATTTAATATATGTATATATTAAATGCTTATAATGTAAAAAAAAATTAGGTGCTCTATTAGAAGTGTGGTTTGCATATAGAATAGTAATAAAGGTGACATAGATGAAGTATCACACTTCTTTTTGTGGGGGTATTAACTCCTTACCAGACAAGAGATACTCAAGCCAAAATTTATAAGATCAATAAGGAAGGAAAGAGCTGTTCTTATACATGGTACAATGAGGAAAAATGCATTGAATAATTAAATTAAAACTTTATGAAGTTCAGCATAACTCTGGGTATTTCATAGGTATGAGATGAGTACAGGAATAAATAATGCTAAAGATGTAGGCTAGGGTCAAATTTAGACAATCTTTTTAATCTTCTTAAATACTTCTGAAACTTTGTAGTAAATAAACATGTTGGAGATAGACAACAAGAAGGAAAAGACGTACAGCTATGGCTCATTTCTTGAAAGTAAAGAAAATCAACCTTAAAAAAACTTAAGCAACCATCACATAGTAGGAACATACTCTCACAGAACTAAAAAACTAGTGTAAAGTTTGATTTCATGCATAATTTAATCTACATATTGAGCATAATAATTTTAATTCTAGTCTAAATTTTTCTCATGTTGCTGTAATATCCAGACAGGTGCTGTGTAAATAGTTACAAAAATATTCCCTAACAATCCTGGATACAGATTATATTGGTACCAAAGATTTTTCAAAATGCAGTTATCTCCACTTAATGTAAATGCAAATGGTACTGTATTCTATATCACCCTTTTACTGTAATTACTTTGGAGTTTTGTTGAGATCAAGGGTTCTCTGCATGAGGAACTATAATAGACAATATTAGCACACTATATTAATTGCAATGGTGGGAGGAATCACTGTGGATGTACTCTACCAAGAAGCATCTTATTTCCTAACAAACTGTTATGTTCCTTACAGCTTCACATGCATGCACACCCACAAACATACACACAAATTTAAAATGACTCTACTTAACAAAATCAAATATTTTGACCTGGTTGTTTGTACCCTCATTTTAACCTGAAATAAATTTAATTAAAAAAATGAATTTTTTCAAAATATTAGCATACATTAAAAGCCATTAAAGAAGCACAGAACATTAGCTGCCTTAAATATGCTTGTATACCTTGTGATGTAACTAGGCAGTAAACTCTGTTAAGAAAATCTAGTTTGGGCAGTATCTGTGGCTCAGTGGGTAGGATGCCAGCCCCATATACTGATGGCGGCAGGTTCAAACGTGGCCCTGGCCAAACTGCAACAAAAAATAGCCAGGCATTGTGGCGGGTACCTGTGCCCCCAGTTATTCTGGAGGCTGTGGCAAGAGAATTGCCTAAGCTCAGGAGTTGGAGGTTGCTGTGAGCTATGACTCTCTACCTAGGGTGGCAAAGTAAGACTCTGTCTCTTAAAAAAATAGAAAGTAAAAAATAAAATAAAGTAAAAAATAAAGAAAATCTAGTCTCAGAATGGTTCATATTACTAAACACACACACACATACCAATTTTAACATGTGGAAGACATTACCATTTTTAAGCAAGAAAATATATCTATAAAAATAAAATATTACATTTAAGACATTGAAAAGAAAAACATCTACAGTTAACAACTAGGTAGGCATTTTGCAAACCCAGTTTCTCAGCTTTTGTTTCATTTAGGTGATCCAAACAGAATTTCAGTATTTGTGCTCACTATTTATTGTCTCTATGTTCTCCTAGACCGTAAGTTAATATGGAAAAGAACAGTTATCAGCTTGTTCAGGGCCTATCAAAGTATTTGACAGAGTAGGTATTTGACAAAAATAGTTAAACAAATTTCTGTGTCAACATCTGGAGCACTGCTGATTTTTTTAAAAGATAAAAATACAACAAACCATACTATATACCTTCTCATAATATTAATAAAATGATAAAATAAATACACATGAATATTTTCTTTGATTCCAGACTAAGACATAATTAATACCAACACTACCAGGAATATTTACTAAAAAAATGCCAACAGAAGTGATTGGAAAGAAGCAACCAACTAGGAAATCTTGAGTAATTTTGCATATTTATTATGTAAATTTTATTTATTTCCACTATTAAAGCAACATCATGAAGAGTACCACAAATGTCCCCTTAGTCATGTAAGAACATAAAGCAAGGGTTGGCTTCATGGAACAACTTTATACTTCACCAAAAAATTATTGTGTGACCGGAGATGCAAATGAACAGCAGCTTTGCCGTGTGTATAAACTCACTCCTGTAATGATTAAGTCAAGAAACAGACTACATGGGATGGGATGGCATGTAGCAAAATTCTTTATTCAGGGTTTTGATTTTATACCTTTCTAGTCATGTACACACTTAATCTATTATCTGTTAGTTTCACCATTACCTCATTTTATCTATCTGAAATTAACTTGAAAGGAAATATCCTGTTACCATATCAACACAATCACTTTTGCAGTAAACATCTTGTGGACACTAATGAATCTCTGGGCAGGTATCTAAATAAAGATCACAAAGAAGAAAGTAGCCACAGGAAAACAGAGTTAATGAAAGAGTATTTTCAAGCTTTACTCAATTTACTCCATATGAAGGAATTTCAATACTTACAATCACACCCTCCCCCTAGACTTAGCCAGGAAGAAATAGATCTCCTTAACATACCAATATTGAGCATTGAGTTCAGAGAAACAATAAAAAAAATTTTCAAAGAAAAAAAAAAAAAAAATGCCTGGACCAGATGGTTTCACACAAGAATTCTATCAAACCTTCAAAGAAGAGTTTACCTATACTGTAGAAGCTTTTGCAGAAGATTGAGAAGGAAGGAATCATTCCCAACATGGTCTATGAAACAAACACCATCCTGATACAAAAAACAGAAAAATACCCAACCAAAAAGGAGAACTGAAGACCAATTTCACTAATGAATATAGAAGCAACAATACTCACTAATATTCCAGCTAACAGATTGTAGCTATACATTAAAACAGTTACACATCATGATCAAATACGCTTCATCCCAAGGATGCAAGGATGGTTTAATACATGCAAAACCATAAACGTAATTTACCATACTCATTGACCCAAAAAATAAAGACAATATTATCCTCTCAATAGATGAAAAAAAACCTTTTGATAAAATTCAGCGTTCTTTTCTAATAGCAACTGTTGTGTGACCAGAGACGCGAACAAACAGCAACATTGCCATGGGTATAAACTCACTACTGTAATGATTAAGGCAAGAAACAGACTACATAGGATGGGATGGCATGTAGCAAAATTCTTTATTCAGGGTTTTGATTTTATACCTTTCTAGTCACATACAAACTTAATCTATTATCTGTTAGTTTCACCATTACCTCATTTTACCTATCGGAAATTAACTTGAAAGGAAATATCCTGTTACCATATCAACACAATCACTTGTGCAGTAAACATCTTCTTCTAGACACTGACTAATCTCTTGGCAGGTATGTAAATAAAGATCACAAAGAAGAAAGTAGCCACAGAGGAACAGAGTTAATGGAAGAGTATCTTCAAGCGTTTACTCAGTGTGAAGTAATGACTGTGTCTTTTCCTCAGGGCAGAGAACCTATAGACCTCTGACAATATGTTGTTAACATACGTCAACCCTCTGGCCCATGTCTCTGAGGAAGGATGCCATGCCCTTTGATCTCAGGCTTCACGGGGCGCACAGCTTCAGAGAATGGGCTTGTGGAATTTTTAACTCCAGGCAAGTCAATTCTGTGTGTGTCCCAGATCCCTTAAGCCTCTGGAAAAAAAGCAAGCCATTTTAAACTCACACTGAGTTCACTTTGCGTGCTTGATGTAGGATATGTTTATTTCTAAATATTATCATACAGCAACTTAAGAATATAGGCATAGGAGGTATATTTATTAAAAGGATTGAAGCCTTCTATAAGAAAACCGTAGCTAATATTGTACTTATTGGAGTAAAACTGAAAACTTTTCCACTTAGAACTGGAACCAGACAAGTATATCTTTATTGCCAGTACTATTCAACATAGTCCTGGAAGTTCTAGACACTGAAACTAATCAAGAAAATGTTATAATTGGTGTGCAAATGGGGGAAGAAGGAGTAAAACTCATGGTATTTGCTGATGATATGATCTTATATTTAGAAAAACCCAGAGACCTACCCACAAGACTCCTGGAAGTGATAAAAAAAAATACAGCAATATCTTAGAGTATAATATCAATGTCAACAAATCAGTAGCCTTTGTATATGATAATAACAGACAAATTGAGAAAATAATCAAAGACACAATTCCTTATGCAGTAGCTTCAGATAAAATGAAATCCTAGGAATATACCTAACAAAAGAGGTGAAGAACCTCTATAAAAAAAATTATGAAACCATAAGTAGATAACATGCAGAAGACATTAACTAAAGGAAGAACATTCCATGCTCCTGGCTGGGAAGGTTAAACATTGTCAAAATGTCTATACTACCCAATGCATACTACAGATTCAGGGCAATTCTCATTAAAATACAAATACCATACTTTGAAGAACTGGAAAAAATAGTTTTTCATTTAGCATGTAACCATAAAAAAACCCATATACCCAAGGTAATTTTTAGTCATGAAAACAAAGCCAGAGGCATCACTTTACCAGACTTTAGGTTATATTACAAGTCTGCTGAAATCAAAACAGCATGGAATTGGCACAAAGATAGAGATACATACATATGGAAACAAATAGAAAACCTAGAGATGAAATCAGTCTTTTATTGCCTTCTGATTTTTGGTAAACCAAACAAAATTATACACTAAGGAAAAGGATTTATTTTCAATAAATGGTATTGGATAACCACAAGTAAAAGACTGAAATTGGAACGTCACCTTTTACCACTTACAAAAATTGACTCAAAAAACATTTAAATATAAGACATGAAAAGATAAAAATCTTAGAAGAATGTGAGGAGAAAACTCTTGAGGAAGTTTGCCAGGGAAAGATTTTATGAAGAAGGTTTCAATGACAATTGAAGCAACAACAAAAATAAAAAAAAAATGGTACTTAATTAAACTGAAAATATTTTGCACAGCTAAGGACACAATAATTAAAGCAGACAACCTTCAGAATGGGAAAAAATATGTGCATGTTATAAATATGAAAAAGGCTTAATGACTAAATGACTAGGATCTATAGAGAACTCAAGTTAACCAATAACAACAACAAAATGAGTAAACAATTCCATCTATTATGGCACAAGTGACATGAACAAAACCTTCTCTGAGAGAGACAGACAAATGGTTAACAAACATATGAAAATTAAAAACACGGTGAGATATCACCTAACTCCAGGAAGATTAGCCCACATGACAAGGTCCCAAAGTTGTAGATACTGGCACGAATATGGAGAGAGGAGAACACTTTTAGACTGTTGGTGAAACTGAAAAATCATCCGGCCTGTTTCAAAAGAAGTATGGAGAATCCTCAAATAACACAAATTAAATCCCTCATTTGATCCCACAAGCCCATAATTAGGAATCTACCAAGAAGAAAAAAAATATATTTTATCATAAAGACATTTGCACTAGACTGTTATCTCAGCTCAACTTACAATTGCCAAGATGTGGAAACAATCTAAATGTCCATTAAGTCAGGAATGGATTAACAAACTGTGGTATATATATACCATGGAATACTATTCAGCCATAAATAATATGGAGACTTTACATCTTTTGTAATAACCTAGATGGAGTTGAAGCACATTCTTCTTAATAAAGTGTCAGAAGAATGGAAAAACAAATATCCAGTGTATTCAATACTAATACAAGGACAGTAGGTGATCTAATTCACACCCATATTGAAGAAAATCTTCATTCAATTCAAGTTGGGGAGAGGGGGAAGAGGAAATAAGGAGAGGGAGGAGGATTGATGTGCTCCCACTTAATGGGCACAATGGAGGGGTATGTGGCACATTTTGGGGGGATGTGACACAACTACAAGAGGTACTCTTCATAATAAATTCAATTATTATTACCTGATTGTTTTTACCCTCACATTAAACTGAAAAAAAAAAATTATCATTCATCATAACAGAAAAAATAAATTAATTAAAAATATTATAAATATAATTAGCAATGACAATATTGTATTGGGGAAAAAGAAGAAACACATAAATCAGTAGATCAAAATAGAGTTCATATGAGTTTTGGCAATGATGCAAAGGTAATTTAATGGAGAAAGGCAACTAGATGGAGAAAGGTCACTCTTCCCCACAAATGTTGCTAGAACAAATTACACTAACGGAGTAAATTAAGTGTTCAGATATATTCATACCTTGCACTAGAAGCTGTAGTGAAAAATGTTTTCAAATGTTAATCATAACATCAAAAAAGGTACTATTCTGTCATTAAATAAAAGGTGAACTAATACCTTTTGCAACAACCTAGATGAAACTGGAATCCATTCTTCAAGGTGAAGTTTCACAAGAATGTAAAAAGGAGCACAACATGTAGTTACTACTAAACTAGAACTAATCAATCAACATCCACACACAACCATATACATTTCCTAGTAAAACTCAACAGAAGGCAATGAGGTGGGAAGGAGCACAGGGGAGGCATATATTAACATTAATGGATACAGTGCACACTATCTGAGTGGGGGGCACACATAACTTTGATTCAAACTGGACAAAAGGAATTCATGTTACCAAAACATTTGTGCACCTGCAATATTCTGAAATGAACAAAAAGGCATAAAAAATTTTACATTGTTGTCATTTATTTTGTATTATAAAAGCCATGAAACAAAGGGAATATTCACCCTAATTTACTTTGAGAGATTTTCAACATTTAGAAATAAAATGAATGAATAAATGTTATTTTCCACCAATTTATTTTTATTTTATTTTTTTATTAAGTCTTTTGTACATAGATCATAAATACACTTATGCAATTTTCAGTGTGTTGATTATTTGTACAAATTGGAGTGCTTACATCATACAAATACCAAGTTTTTTTTTAAATTTGTAGTAATATTATATGCTTCTGTATACCATTTTTTTCAACATTGGGGTAAATAATTATACAGTTTTTAAAAGTTAAGTTTATTGAAGTTTAATTTATGTGATTAAGTAAATTCATATTTATCAGTATAGAATTCAAAGATTTTATATAAATGTATGCAGTTATATAAATATTAACTTTATCAAGAAGAATTACTTTATAACCAAAATTAATGCTAACCCACCTCTTTTTAGTCAGTCCTCACACATGTCCACTGTAAATAGCTAATCATTTTTCTGTTCCTATAGTTTTTCCTTTCCTAGGCTGAATGGAATAAAATATAGTGCATAACATTTTGAGTCTGACTTTTTTTTATTTGTCCTAATTTATTTGAGTTTCATGCAATTACATAGGTCACCATTTTTCCTTTTCATTGCTAAGTAAATTCATTGCATAGTCATACCACCATTTGTTTATTCATTCAGGAGTAGAGATTATTTCTGGGTTTTATCAAGTGTAAGTAAAGCTGTTATAAACTTATGCTTAAACATTTCTATGTGAAAATGCATGTTTTAATTTATCGTTGCTATATAACTAGGATTACAGAGTCATATGGTAAGTGCATATTTAATTTAAGAAAAACTTCCTAAGTGTTTTTCAAAGTGGCTGTTGTATTTTTATGCAGCATTTGATATTTCCAGGAACATATGAGAATTCTTGTTACTTTACATCTTCACAGGACTCACCATGGCCAGTATCACCTTGTCTTTGCTGTTTTGTTTTCCCACTCAAATGGGAATGTGTGCTGTATCACTGTGGCTTCAATTTGGACTACCTTGATAGCTAATGGTGTTGAATATCTTTTTATGTGCTTATTTGACTTCAAGACATCTTTTTTAGTTAATTGCTAATTAAATATGGTGTTTATTATTTAGCATTCCTATATCATATGTTTCAAAATAATTAGAAAAGAAAACACAAAAAAATCAAAAAACAAACAAACAAAAAAACAGGTTGTTGCCTGACCCAAGGTAGTCAAGATTATTATCTATTTTGAGTTAATTCTTCAGATATCACAAAATTGTATTTAAAATATTTTCCTAGAATATCATCTAGTTATTCATGGTACTACATGATTCTGCCTTTAAAACACCAATGAGAAGAAAAAATATCATACCTCTTTTGTGTGTGTATGTGTAAATTTTCAGAATTAAATTTTCAAATATAAAAACAGATTTTAAATCCTCATTTTTGTATCTATATGAACTACACAAAAACCTATGAACCATAATGTTTTACTTACCCATTTAAATATCTGACTTTCTAAATAACTATCAGCTAATTTCTTATTCATTTGTCTTAAATAGCTAGCATATACATTTCACATTTTAGAATATATCACGTGTTTGTTAAACTGCATAAAATGAATGTTGTCTAAACTGAAGTGTAGTAGTAAATAAGTAAAATATTTCAACAGGCTAAAGAATATTATCTGAGGACTATGAAATCTTAGTGAAAAAAAATGAAATAATCTGAAAAGGGAATTCCACCTAAAGGAAGAAATTGTGAGAAAAACACAAAAAGGTAGCAATTCACATGCATAGAATTAAAAATAATCTACAGGGTGTCCCAAAGGTTGCCCATAAAATTGCCATACATAGGGGAAAAGGGAAATCATACCTAAATGCACCTTTATTTACAAAATGTTAATTACAGAATTTTATAAAGTGTCTAACAATTAGAGAATATGTTGTCAATATTTATTTTAATTTTTAATAAATATTTTGTAAGTAAAGGTGCGTTTAGGTACAATTTCCCATTTCTCTAATGTGTGGTAACTTTATGGGTGATTTGTGGGACAACTTGTTTGAGAGCAGCCAGAAAATGGAAAATAGTGGGAGTTAAATATAAAAATACATGTCTATAACACATGATGTATGGCCTCAAAAGCTAAATAAAAGGCAATTAAAGGTTTTTGAGTGGGGGAGACAGTTCATCATTGACACACTCTATTGTAAAGTCTATGGAAAATTAAAATGCATTATGTTTCAGAGTACCCTGTAGTAGGAAGGAGGAATTAGCAGTCTAAGTATTTAATAATTTTTATTATAACTGTAAACAGCAACAAGTACCTTTGTGTTGTAAGTACTATTTGGAAAATTATTTTCTTGCAAGTTGCCCTACTGCAAATTCATATGAGAGGTATACTTCTTATTTGTTTTGAAAAAAGATTAAGTCACTCACTGGAGGGCAGAACCTTAAAATGGCAAAATTAGGACTGACACATGGTTTGTTCTACATTTTCCCCTAATACATTCTGAACAGCCATGGACTTTTCTGCCATACTTATAAAGATGATATTTGTAATACTTGTTTTTTTTGGTCCTAATATCTATAATTGCTTTTCTGACAACAGTTTTCAGAAGGAAACTCTTTTGTCATTATGCTGGTACAAACGTTTGTATCCATGGAATAGCATGGATAGTCAAATGTTTTTGCCAAAAGTCCCACAGACCAGCTGTTTTTCACAGGCTGAAAGGTGGTAACAGTTTGTAGAAAATTATACAGAAGGTACAAACATTGTCAGGAACATTGTATATTGCAATCAGGATGACAGTCAGTATTCTCCATAGACAGTTCTTGCACTCACATAGCTTTTTTTTTCATGTACCATAATGTCAAAGCACTATAAAATATTAACTTAAATTCTCTGTATAACTATGAAAGAAAGTGAAGCCACATTTGTCTAAATCCTTTCCTGACAGAGGTAACACATCTTTCAATACACCTTTGGTAGTATCTGACTTGGTATTTGCAGAATTTGAATTTAAATGTCAGTTGAAGTTCAAAAGTAGGTTTTAAAACCCAATATCTGTCGAAAGCATTAGTCATAATTTTTCATTTGCTTGGATTTTTCTCCTGGAAAATGCCACCTCATCTTTTTACATTTCTTGTGACAAACCTTTTGAAGGCATTTTCCCTAATCAATGTGAAAAACATTATAATTCAATATTGCCTTGGCATATATATATATTCAAGAGAGGAAATTAAAGGACAGATTCAGAACACCAGCCTTATCTTGATAAAGATAGTAAAAGTGATTTAGCATGACTTATTACTTTTCACCCATGCCTGTATAAATCAGAGCTAGTCAACCTACTTACATATATTTTGAATAGTCAGCTAAAGGGGTATAACATGGCATTTTACTTCATTTTCTATCTAATATTAATTTCTTCTCTTATTGCCAACAAATAGATTTTCTAATTTTAAGATTAATCCTCATTACTAAGCCACACCCTGTTTCAACAAGTTGTGGTTATATTGAAACTTGGTATTAAATTGCCCAGTCACTAAAATTCTTAACATTAGATGTTATATGTTACCATTAGGCAGATGCCTTGGAGATTAAGTTGAGTAGTCTCCCTCCTCCATGGGCAGTTTGATAGATTTAGTCTGCTGTTCAGTTTCCTCTGCATAATTTACAGGACATTACCAGATTTCAGAAGTTTAATTCAATCCAAATTGCATATACTGCTAAGCAACATATATGCAGGTGATTGTTGAAATTGAATGCTAATATCTTAAGAAGTATTTTAAGGGATCATCTACTGTGTATTAAATATATTAGATGGAAGCTTGCTTTTCTTCTTCACAGGAGAAATTACCTCCTTCCCAAAGATGACAGTTATTATTTAAAAATGATAAATTTCAAATGCAGGAAAGGAAAAGTAACAGCTCTAATTTGTGTGTGTATATGTGCACATATTTTGATGGTTAGATTAAAAACAATGTGTCCAATACTCAGTTCTGTGCCTTATAATTTTGTAGAATATTGATGAAAATGAGAGAAGAGAGAGAAGAACAATATGAGTGAATGAATTTGAGTCTCACCATAAATCTCCTTAATATCTATCCCAAATATGATTGGCACAAACTATATGACTGGGGTAGAATAAAATGGACTGACTGAATATAATTTCTACTCTGAGAAAATTAAAACATCTGCATAATTTATGGTTACTTGGAAGGAAGAGTAATAGATCTTTATGGTTAGAACTAGTAAAAAAAGTAGTGTACTTGTATTTTAAAAAAAAGTTTTACTCTCAAAACAAAGTATAAATTAGGAGAAATAGGGAGCACATGTTTATGATTCAGTTTGTCTTAACTATTTTTTTATAAAATTAGCCCACAAAGAAAACACTGGGCTAAATATTCATCTTTCTATGCTGCGTCTTGTTTCCTTAGGACAAACGTGTTTTAGTCTCAGCATGGGGCTTCAATTCTATATTCAGAATTTTCCTTTCAGCTTGACTCTTGCAGAAGAGCTAGAAAGACAGGTGATGATCCAGTTAATAAACCTTATATAAAAAAGTGAGTAAAACTATCCAGACAGACAATTAACACTTCCTAAAAACATGTGAAGCAGCAAAATGATATAAATGTTCATATAAAAATGAGGACACCGATAAAAAAAATAAAAGAGTTTAAAAGCATCAAATCGTATGATAAAACAAATAACCACCACTTCAAATTCTAATGATCATCACTAGAACATTGTAATTTAAACAATATGCTTTCTCCATTTATGTATAGCTATTAGAATCCCAGAAATTGGCAGTCATAGGCAAGGATATAGCAAATATATACATTAACAGAGACAATTTGGCAATCATTTTTCAGTTTTAATATTAGTGAAAAATTCCCCAGATATTTCAAGATCCTAGAAAAATATTATGAAGTAAATTCAGGCCCAAATTAGGAAGTTGCCTGTTGCCATACAGAGGTGAAAGTTTTGTCAATAATTATTTTATCTCTCACAAACTAGTACCAACTAGGAGAAAGTCACAACTGACCAAATATACACTACACACACATGCACACAGCATGAAGCATATATGTACCTTATAGATGTAATTAAATGGGAATAAGGAGGTGTTCTTTTAAAATCTGTAGACCCAAAGATCTGAAAATGAAAGAATAAATTGTTTCCCAAAATCTAAAAATCTATTATCATAAGTAAGCACTATAAACATAATCAGATTAATACTGTTTTTCCATGTATAAATTAAGAAACTATAGTTACTGTAAAATTTCCTTTTTTTTTCCAAAAAACATGGGCACATATCTAGACTATTATTATAAGCTATTAACACTGATGATTATAAAAACAAAAAATATGATGAAGATGCTTCTGACAGGTAAACATATATAAGACACTTAAGTATACATACATATATTTATCTTTAGGAATATTCATAACAATGTAATAATTAAGAAACACCTATATTTAAAAATAGCTGCATTTCAGTGGTTGAGTCGAGCAAATATCTTTTGCTTTTTTTGTTTCGTGTTTTTTTTGGTTTTCTCCTAATGTTTGTGTTTCTACCTGCTTTTATAAGAAATACGTTTTTAAACCAATTTAATTAATCTTTTTTATTTTTCCCATTTCCTTCCCATTCCAGAGTTTAGTGTATCCCAAAGGTAAATATTATTTCAAATGTTGTATTATCTCTAACTATATATTTATTTTTAATTTTATTTTAGATTAGTATGAAAGCGCAAATGTTTAGGTTACATTTTTTTCATATCCAGGTAAAGATTGTTTTTGAGACAGAATCTCACTCTGTCACCCTGGGTAGAATACCATGGCAACATAGTTCACAGCAACCTCAAACACCTGGGTAATACTCTTGCCTCAACCTCCCAAGTAGCTGAGACTACAGGTTGGTGCCATCGTGCCCAGCTATTTATGCCCAGCTGTTTCTACGGTTAATAGAGGTGGGATCTCATTCTTGGTTAGTCTGGTTTCCAACTCCTGAGCTCAAGCAATCCATCTGCCTTGGCCTCCCAGAGTACTAGGAGTACTGGCTACCTTGCCATGCTCTAAGGTAAAGTTCAAGTTGTAATTGAGCCCTTCACCCAGGGGGAGTGCTGAATACCCTCAAAGTATGCACATTAGGTGAGAATTCAATAATTACAGTATTTATTACACAAATATGTTTAGAACATTCTAGATCCCAATATGCTATTAGATTCTGGGAAAGATTTTTTTTTTTGTTGTTGGTGTTTGTTTTTTTAATTTCTTTGTTAAACTATAATCAGAATTAAATGGTCATTTTCAAGTTTTTATTTTATTGATCATTTGTGGAGTTTTCATAATAGAAAAATAAGTATTACTAACAAAAGGAATTCTATTTAAGTCCTTCTAGAAGTTGTACTTAAGATTAGCTATACTGTCTTTCTATCTTATGTATCCCTATTCTTATCGGTAGTCTACAGGAAATAAGATTAGCTGCTTTAAATGTTTATGGTCATCAATATATAATCTTTCTGGCTGTTATCAGTTTGGCCAGCTATTCAGAATCAGGAATGAGAAACTACGGTCATGAATAGGAGTAAAATAAGTAACATTGTATGCAATTACAAATTCAGTGTTATTGATATCATTAGTTACACTACACAATTCACCATTAATTTAACTAAAATATGGCCTGCCAATACAGAAGCAGAACTAAAACCTTATGAAATTGTGATTCAGTCTTATTCTTCATTTCGTGAAGAGAAATGAATTTTGTAATGTAGGGCAATCCAGTCTTTTATATGTAAAGAAAGCAGTGCAGGAGTGGTTAGTAACATCTCCCCTCTGAATCTGAAGGGCTAGAAAATATATGATAATGAGTCAAAAGTAATAAATGGATTAATTCTCCTAAGAATAGGGCATAATTTCCATCAGGGTCACAAAATAT
Source organism: Loris lydekkerianus (assembly GCA_963574355.1). Taxonomy (NCBI): domain Eukaryota; kingdom Metazoa; phylum Chordata; class Mammalia; order Primates; family Lorisidae; genus Loris; species Loris lydekkerianus. Next base: position 14,010 of record CAUYPK010136901.1, on the reverse strand, counting down.
TATTACAAGTAATTCATTAATTCTACAATTATTAGAGATTTTTAAACATCTTTTCTTGTTTCTATTTTTTGCATGTTGAAACATGCTTTAAAAGACTCTTTTAGCAAATAAAGCCAGGAAAAAGGCAAAGGTTTCCTTAGGATCTGTTGAGTACAGAAATAATAAAGATTGTCTACCATTTTATTCCCATGGCTATCTGAACACTATCGTGTGTTTTTTCATTTCTGCATTTTTCACTGTCTCCCTGCTGGAACACCACCCTTCTCCATTTCCCCTGATACTGCTTGTACTAATTACTCCATGTCTATTTAATTAACAAAAACCAATTTATGAATCACCTGCACTTGGATGACTTCCCACTTCCCTTCCCCTCTTCCTTAGCTGGATATTTAAAAATAGTACCTCTGATTTCGCTATCACCAAAGGAAGAACATTCATCATTTGTATCAAAATGACCAAGAAAATCTCAGTATTATTAGATAGGGAAATGTACCCTCAGGGGAAACACTTGTTTCTAAGGGATTTTTTTTTTTTTCTTTTTACAGTTTATTTATTTATTTATTTTGCAATTTTGGCAGAGGCTGGATTTGAACTTGCCACCTCTGGCATATGGGGCCAGTGCCCTACTCCTTTGAACCACATGTGCTGCCCGTTTCTAAGGGATTTTTAATCTATAAATTATCTCAGCATTGGTTGTACCTGATTATCTCTTCTTTCTTTCTCATGCATCCCTGACAGCTCTAACTGTCTGGTTAGGAATGAATCCCTCTGGTGTTAGAATGTACCCTCTGGAGACCGTGTGCAATGCTTAAGTTGGGGATTTTCATATGCCCCTAACCAGAAAGTACCTGATAGGTAAGTTGTAATTCTTCACCCCCTTTCCACCTTCCTCCCTTCTTGGTTTCCATGTCTCCTCATGTCTGTATGTGCCCATCATTTAATTCCCAATTACAGAGAGTAATGTGGTGTGTGTTTGTATAGTCTTGAGATATGTCAGTTAGTATAATGGTCTCCAACTCCACCCTAGTTGCTGCAAAGAACTAAATTTCATTCCTTTTTATGGCTGAGTATATATATATATATATATTTTTTTTAATATAAATATACCATAAAAATATATGGTATATATATATATATATATATATATATATATATATATACCATATATACACATTTATATATACCATATATATACCATATATATATATATCATATCTTCTTTATTTAGATTGATTCTAAATCTTTTCAGTAGTGAATTGTGTTGCAATAAGCATGTGAGTACATGTGTCTTTTTGATAAAATGATTCATTTTCCTTTGGGTAGAATCCTAGTGTGGGATTGCTAACCTCTGTTTTCTACAGAGGTTATATTAACTTGTGTGTATACATGAACAGTGTATAAGTATTCTACCTCTCTGCATTCATGCCAGCATCGTTTTTTTTTTTTTTTTTTTAACTTAAAAAGTAGCCATTCTGATTAGTTAAGATAGGCTCTCATAGTTTTAGTTTTCATTTCCCTGATGATTATTAGTATTGTTGAACATTTTTTTCATAAGGTTTTTGGCCATTTGTCCATCTTCTTTTGAAACTCTATTCTTCATGTCTTTTGGCCAATTTTAATGATGTTGTTTGGTATTTTTCTTGCTGATTTATTTGACTTTTCTATTTGGATATTTGCCCTTTATCAGATGCTGAGTTTGTGAATATTTTCTCCTAATCTGTAGGTTGGCTATCTATTTTGATGGTTAATACCTTTGTTGTGTATAAGTAAATCAATTTAATTAAGTCCTATTTATTTTTGTTTTTGCTGTATTTGTTTTTGGGGTCTTAATCATAAATTCTTTGCCTAGGCTGAGATCTAGAAGAATTTTTCTTATGTTTTTTTCTAGAGTGTGGCTAAATGCTTTATGTCTTCCATCCATATTGAATTAAATCTTGTAATGGCAATAGATGGGGAATCTGCTTCATTCTTCTTCATGTGGCTTTCTAGTTTACCCAGTACCAGTTATGGTGCTTTCTTTTCCCAATACATGTTGTTTTATGCTTTGGTGAATATCAGTTGGTTGTAGATAGATGGCGTTATTTCTATATTCTCTACTATGTTCTATCTATCTATGTGTCTGTACTTTCATACCAGTACCATACTGGTTTGAACAGTAGAGTCTTATACTATAAATTGAAGTCAGGTAATATGCCTGCAAATTTATTCTTTTGCTTAAAATTTCTGTGGCTAGTCATGATTTTTTTCTGGTTCTGAAAAAAATGTAGAACTATCTTTTCTCAATCTCTGAAATATGATGCTGGTATTTTGATATTGATATTGATATATTGATTGATATTTTAATTGATATTGATATGCTAGTATTTTGATATTGATATTGATATACTGATTGATATGATGCTAGTATTTTGATATTGATATTGATATACATATTGAATATGTATATAGGCAGAAAGCCTATAAATAAGGCTTTAAATGGTTCCATTTTGTGAAGGCAAGTTTGAAGTCTTTTGTGAGTTAGAAATGAAAAAAACCTGGATAGAACTCTGTATGTGACTAAAGGCCTGGTCACATAGAAGTGATTAAAGGCCTAGCTTTGTGGGGGCAGGCCTGTAGGCAGGTACCTGTATATCTTAGGAATTTCCAGACTACTCCCTAAAAATGAATGACTGCCTCCAGATTCTCTGTTACAGGTCAAGCATTCAAACAGCTTATTCCCCCAGAACCTTGTTTTCTGGTTTTGTTTTTGATAACTTAACATAAGAATAACTTTAGATAATACTAGTGAAGTGGTTATGGGACTGTAGGCAGTGAGAGGCCTGGGGCTAAGGTTTAAGTTGTATGTTTATTGATTAATTGTGTGTATGTGTAGTATTTCCTATATAAGCTTTGGTGGAAGAAATAAAGTTGCTGCATGCCATGAGAGAGCTACAGCCTTCCTTATTCGCCATACAATTTCATTGCAGGTCTTAATCTCTGAGGTACTGCACCACACAACTTTCGCACAACATGTATAGATCTGTTTAGGCAGTATGGACATTTTAATGATGTTGATTCTATCACTTGAAGAACATGAGATATTTTTCCCCTTATGTTCATCATTTATGATCTCTTTTATTTATGTTTTGTAGTTCCACACACTGATATTTATCTCTTTGGTTAACTATATTCCCAGGTATGATATTTTATGGCTTTGAGTCCTTGATTTGACTTTCAGTTTGACTATTAGTAGTATACATAAATGCTGATGATTTCTGTACATGGATGTTGTTTCCTTAAATTTTCTGAACATTGAGATCATTTATCTTCAATATTAGTGAGCCAAGGTTTCCTCTGCTCAGAGATGGACATGACCTCTTTTTTCTGGACACACAGAGGCTCATAAATGGTTTGATCAATGTTCCATCTAAGCCACCACTCTTCAGGAAGGGCAGAATGCCAAAACATGACCATATTCTTACACAATGACAGTTTTAAAATTAACTTCCCCCCACAAGCCTTTGATTCTAATGACTGTGACATGTTTTGGACATACATTTCATTTCCCCAAACCACCATGCCTGTAGGGAAGGAGAAATTTCATATAAGCTCCTACACAGAAAGCCAAAATTGGCTACTTGATCAGTGCCTTCTCTGCTGGAGGCTTTGCTTTCCTCCTTCTCTTCTTGTAATTCTGTAATAAAATCTGTCCTGTTGCTTACTTGTGGTGGTCCATGAATTCATTCTTTAATTTCCTGAGACCTACCTCAAACCCAGCAGAAAAATTCCAATAACAATAAGTATTAATATGATCATCAGTTTCCCATTAATTCTGTCCTTAGTTATATTTTTGTAGAATAATATTTAGAAATAAACATATACTACATTAAGCACACAAAGTGAACTCAGTGTGAGTTTAAAAGGGCTTGCTTTTTTTACAGAGGCTTAAGGGATCTGCCCCTCCCCCACCCAGGACACACGCAGAGTTGACTTGCCTGGAGTTAAAAATTCCAAGCCCACTCTCTGAAGCTGTGCACTCCATGAAGCCTGAGATCAAAGGGCATGCCACCCTTCCTCAGAGATACGAGGCAGAGGGTTGACATATGTTAACAACATATTGTCAGAGGTCTATAGGTGCTCTGCCCTGAGGAAAAGACACAGTCATTACTTCACACTGTTCCTCTGTGGCTACTTTCTTCTTTGTGATCTTTATTTAGATACCTGCTCAGAGATTAATCAGTGTCTAGAAGAAGATGTTTACTGCCAAAGTGATTGTATTGATATAGCAACAGGATATTTCCTTTCAAGTTAATTTCAGATAGGTAAAATGAGGTAATGGTGAAACTAACAGATAATAGATTAAGTGTGTACATGACTAAAAAGGTATAAAATCAAAACCCTGAATGAAGAATTTTGCTACATGCCATCCCATCCCGTGTAGTCAGTTTCTTGACTTAATCATTACAGGAGTGAGTTTATTCCCACGGCAAAGTTGCTGTTTGTTTGTGTCTCTGGTCATGCAACAGTTGCTATTAGAAAAGGATGCTGAATTTTATCAAAAGGTTTTTCTGCATCTATTGAGAGAATAATATTATCTTTATTTTTGTGTCAATGATATGGTAAATTACATTTATGGATTTGCATGTGTTAAGCCATCCTTGCATCCTTGGGATGAAGCATATTTGATCATGATGTGTAACTGTTTTAATGTATAGCTACAATCTATTAGCTGGGATATTAGTGAGTATTGTTGCTTCTATATTCATTAGTGAAATTTCTCCTTTTTGGTTGGGTTTTTTTCTGGTTTTGCTATCAGGATGGTGTTTGTTTTATAGAACATGTTGGGAATGATTCCTTCCTTTTCAATCTTTTGGAATAGCTTCTGCAGTATAGGTACAAACTCTTCTTTGAAGGTTTGATAGAATTCTTGTGTGAAAACATCTGGTCCAGGCATTTTTTTGTTGTTGTTGAAAGATTTTTTTATTGTTTCTCTGATCTCGGTGCTCGATATTGCTATGTTCAAGAGATCTATTTCTTCCTGGCTAAGTCTAAGGGGAGGGTGTGATTATAAGTATTGAAATTTCTTCATACTGTCAAACTTCTGGCTGTAGAGTTTCATGTAGTAGTCACATAATCTCTCATGTCTCTGTGGATCTTTTTTTATTTCTGATTAACATTATTAGACATTTTAGTTTTTTGTTTCTGGTTATCTGGCTAAAGCTTTATCAATTTTGTTTATTTTTTCAAAGAACCAACTTTTTGTTTCACTAGTTTTCTGAGTGATTCTTTTGTTTTCAATTTCATTTATTTCTGATTTAATCGCAGTCATTTTTATTTCTTCTGCTAGGTTTGAAATTAGTTTGATCTTCCTTTTCCATTTCCTTAAGATGGATTATTAGGTTGTTGATTTGTTCTATTTATGTTTTTCAGATGTAGCCATCTAACATGATGAATTTTCCTCTAAGGACTGCTTTATGTTTCAGGAATTTAACACTTCCTCCTTGATCTCTTCAAAACCCAACTTTCATTCAGCATAAGGCTGTTTAATATCCATGCCTTTGGGTGAGGATGAACTTTTTTGTTGATTTCTACTTTAATTGTCTTGTGGTATGTGTTTATACAAGGTATAATTTCAATTCTTTTTATTTTTCTGGGGTTTGATTTGTATTTTAGGATATGACCTATTTTGGAGTATATTTCTTGAGCTGATGAGAAGAACATATAATAATCTTTTTGGGGGTGGTGGTGGTGGTGGTGTGTACTATATGTGTCTATTAAGCCCATCTCTTCTAGGTTCACATTTAACTCTCTTGAATCTTTGTTTTGTTTCCTTTAAAAGGATCTGTCCAGTTCTGCCAGATGAGTGTTAAAGTCCCTAATTATTATGGTGTTATAGGATATCATATTGCACACACCAGTCAAGGTCTGTTTCATAAATCTGGGAGCATTTAAGTTTGGGGCAAAAATATTTAGAATCAAAATGTCCTATTGCTGTATTATTCTCTTGATTCGTATGAAATTACATTTGTTGTTCTAAACTTCAGTTGCTTTAATCCAAAAATGTCTGAAAATAAGATTGCATGTCCTCTTTTCTCTGATTTCCATTTGTCAGATATATTGTTTTCCATACCTTTTCCAAGTCTTATTTTGTCCTCCAAGGTTAGGTGTGTTTCTCAGAGAAAGCATATGCATCACTTGTGCTTTTCTTATGCAACCAGCCAGCCTGTGCCTTTTAAGTGGGGCATTCAAGCCATTAACATTTGCTGAGGGAATTGATAAGTGTTGTAGAGTTGTATTCATCTTATTTTGTGAAAGACTATGGCTTAGTTTTATCATTAGCACCATTGTCTGAGCTAGGTTTTTTCCTTTAAATTCTGGATATTTGCTTTGCTGGTGGTCCATTGTGGAATCAATATGGAGAATAGACCCAAATATTTCCTGGAGAATTGGTTTTATTGTGGTGAATTTCTTCAATGTTTGCATATTAGTAAAAAATTTAGCTTCTCCATTGATTTTGAGCTTAGTTTTGCAGGATACAGAATTCTAGGTTGAAATTTCTTTTGTTTAAGAAGGTTAAAGTTATATGGCCATTCTCTTCCCCTTCCAGCTTAGAAAGTTTTAGCTGAGAAGTCAACTGGAACCCTGATAGATCTGACCCTGTAAATGTAGGCCCTTATTCCTGGCTGCTTGCAAAGTTTTCTTTTTCATCTTGATTTTGAACAGATTTATTACAATGTGTCTTGGAGATGCTCTATTTTTTTGAGATGACTCAGAGTTTGATATCCCTATAAAAGGAGTGTTTCAGAATCTTTAGCAAAACTTGGGACATTTTCTTTTATGATATTCTTCAGTAGAACTTCTATTCCTTTGTGACATTCTTCTTCTCCTTTAGGGATATGTATAATTTGTACATTTGAAGCTATGTGAAGTCCCATAATTCTCTGAGAAAATTTTCTGCTTTCTCTCTTCTTTTCTGCCTTTTTTTTTTTCTTTTTTCTTTTTTTTTTTTGAGACAGAGTCTCACTATGTTGCCCTCCCTCACGTGCTGTGGCATCACAGCTCACAGAAACCTCAAACTTGTGGGCTTAAGTGATTCTTTCACTTCAGCCTCCCAAGTAACTGGAACTACAGGTACCTGCCACAATGACCAGCTATTTTTTTTTTTTTTTTGGTTGCCTTTGTTAATCGTTTAGGAGGCCCAGGCCCACCTCAAATCCACCAGATTTGGTGTATGTGGCTGGCACCCCACCCACTAAGCTATAGAAGCCACCTCTTTTCTGCCTGTTTAATAGCCTGGGTGAGCTCAAGAGCTTTATTCTCTAGCTCTGATATTATTTATTTCCCATGATCTAATCTATTATTGATAATTTCCACTGCATCTTTAAGTTCTATGACTGACTCCTTCAATTCCATAATCTCTGCCATATCCTATCTATATTCTTCATATATTTTATCCATTTTTAATTTGTTCTATTTTTCACTCTCTTGTGAAATCCCTGTATTATCAATTCCCTTTCTGTAATTTCCATTTCACTATAGGTGAAATTCTTTGCAGTAGCTTCATCACTGTCCCTTCAGGGTTTAGTCTGCTCTGTTTTGGTTTTTCGTGTTCCTAGATTTTTCTATTGATTCCTCCTTATATGTGTTTTCCTCTTGTTCACTTCCTTCCCCCCTTTTTTTATTCTTTTTACTACTTTTAGCTTAGATATTGAAGTGGCCTTTTGGTATAAGGACAAAAGGAAGATACTGGTAAAGAACAGAAAGGAAGAAAAAAAGGTAAAGAGGAAAAAAAGAAAGTCAGTAAAATAAAGTATTGAATAAAAGGAGTGAAGGATAGAAAACGAGAAAAGAGTGACAGTAGAAATGGTGTTTGGCAGTGTGCTATGTTCATGTCTACAACTCTAGGACTTTGGGATGCCAGGCTTCGTGTGTCCTTTGAATTCAGGATCTCCTTACAAAACTGCCAAAAGCAAGACTTCACCTTTGCAAAATACAGAGAAAACAAAGAAAGCCGTGTTTTGCAGAGGGGAACTACGAATACTGTCTTTCCAAAGGTCAAAGCTAGAAGGACACTCAAGACCATGAGTGTGTGATCTCCTTTTTCCAGACCTGTACTGTGACCCCCGTAGCCTGACCAATGCCATGACCCACCCAACCCCCAGAAAAAACAAAGAAAAATAAGAATATATAAGAAACTTCAAAATACAACTTTATAATTCAAAAAGAGATATCTTACCTATTGTATCATAAAATATCTCTATTGTTATACTCAAATACAAGCAGGAACAATACCCTTCAAAGCCGAGCAGTGTGGTGGGCGCCTGTAGTCACAACTACTCAGGAGGCTGAGGCAAGAGAATCACCTAAGCCCAAGAGCTGGAGGTTGCTGTGAGCTGCAATGTCACAGCACTCTACTGAGTGTGACAAAGTGAGACTCTGTCTCTAAAACAACAACAACAACAACAACAAAGACCAATAAATTAAAAGCAAGTATAATTACAATGTCAGATGATCAGATTAAAAAGTTTGAAGGTTATTCCTCCTTTCTATCATATTAACTTGATACAATATAAAATAAATTATAATTTATAAAATACTTTTATCCCCTATAGTATTTCTTAAAACCAGGAATAGTATCCTTCAGCTTTGTTTGTTTTATTCAAAGCTGTGTGAGCAATTGTACTTCTAAACAACTGTAAACTGATGGAAGTCTACAAAAACCATTGTCTTAGCATTTTGATTTAGAAATCAAAAAATTTACATGTCAACTTATGGTGAAGTAATAATATTGAGTTTTTAAAACCATGACCACAATGTATTTCTTCACTTTATTTATCTCTTATTTGATTTCCCTCATCAATTCTTTTCAGTTTTCAGTACACAAATACTGCAGTTATTTTGTTTTATTTAAAAATCTAAATTTTTAGGTTCTGCTTTAAATATCACTTAGAAGCAGCAGTTTCCAACTGTTTATTTTTAGTAAATGAAAATAAATTTGTGTTTGGTTTATCAATTGAATCCCATAATTTTACCAAGATAATTATTAGTACTATACTTACTAATTGTTTGTAGATTATCTGGATTTTTACCTACTTAAATGATCATGTCCACAAATAGGGATAGTTTCATTTTATCATTCCTATTGGAACATCTTATGTTATTTTCCTTCACTTATTATAGTATCTAGGATGCACTCTTGTTGTATAGATGAAAATATTAAGGCAAAATAGGTTAGTGAATTGATAAAAATATGTAGTTAGAACATGAGACCTTGGGAATTTGATATCAGGTTGTCCAAGACCAAATCTCTAACATTAACCACACAGAAAACAACACAGAATCAAATTACCATTTCCAATATTTTCCAAGATATACAGGCAGATCACTATAAAAAATATTTTACTAATTTCCTATTGCTGTAACATTTATACAATATTTTGTAACATACTTTGTAACATTTATACAATATTTTGAGTGATCCAAAATTAAAATTAATTCTTAGACTTTACCGTGATTTAACAATTTGGTGTAAGACTGAGAGGAAGTGAAGTATAACTTTAATCAATATGATCATAATCAAGTGAAATGAAAACATATGATCTTTATAAATTAATAATAAAGCTCAAAAATTGAGTACTTTTAAAGTAACAGAGTATGAAATTTTCCATAGAGAGTCATTTAGGAGTGCTTTGTAGCACTATATGTTTGATAATAATCCATGCAAATATATATGCAATTAGTTTGGTCTGTCTACTGCATCAACTAATTCTTAATTTCCATCCTTTTCTCTCATTACATTTTATTACCACACATTAACTATATCTGGAAATAGAGGAATACCAATTGTTCATAAACAGCAAAATAAAGAAGTCTGAACTGAAAACAACTTTGGTGATAGAAAAAGTTATGTTGTGTGAACAGGCTGGAAACTTCAAATAAGTACAACAGATTGATTCTAACATCTGTGCTGAATATTTTCCACATAAAAAGGATCTTACTTTGAGAAATATTTTATTTAAAAATTTCACTACATTTATTTTATCAGTTAATAGAAGTTAAAGCATTATTGCCTTGCTTATGTAGCTATTTCTAGTTTGACTTACAAATATTTTTAATTTGTAATTCTAAAAATTATAATATCAAAGCATATTTTCAATAATACATTTTTGTACCAAGGACGTAATTTAAAATTATAATTTATTTGTATTTGCAATTAAGATAAAATCTCAAACGTAACCAATTGTAACAAGTTTTAAGATACATGCAGGTGTATTATCTAAATTAATGCTTTGTACTATCAAAGAAAATATTTTACGTGAATCAATTTATTTCAAGTAAGGAGTATTTCTAAATGTAATCTTGAATGCTAAATTTTTACAACAAAGCACTGTTTTGTCTAAATCTTAAAATCTTGTCTTTAAAAGACAAACAAAATCCCTCAAAGTGACATAGCTTTCATTTTGCTCATTTCCTGCCAGAGAACATTGAACATCTATGTATTTTTTAGGAGGAAGCTAATTTCTCTTTGATAGTTTATCTAGAGTAGCTATCTGGTTGAGAACCTTTAGAAAAATCAAACTGAATTGAACTAATCCTTTTAGTTTCACTGGCAAGTGTTTGGTAAATCTCTAATTGGTAGGCTGTTTTATTTGTTTTTATAATGACAAGATGACTTCAAAGCAGTCTCTGTTGATTTTAATTCCCAATTTTATTCTTGTTCCAAGATTTTAGGGGGAACTAAAGTGAATTCCATTACATCAATATGACAGACAGTTACTTTGTGTCCTTATAATATTTTGTATGAGGTATACTCAACCATATATGCTAAAACATAAGAAAAAGTAGATTTTAGAATTATCTATAACGCAACTGGGCTGAGGCTGAAAACAAGTGAATAGCTTAGGTTTTTTACGCTAATACTTTGAATTATTTGCTAATTGTTAACAATTTTATATGGATGTGAGAGGTTGTTAATCAAAAATCAAAAAGAAAATACATAGTATGTGGAAAGTGTTTGACAGAACAACAATTCAAAGTCTACTTTAAGATGAAAGTGATGCTAAATATGAGCCCTGAAGGCAACACTAAACCTCTTATTCTAACGAGTCCTCATGTCCTTCCTACCTACAGAATTGGCGTCATTATTTTTGCTTGTTTTTGTGTTCTTTTCTTGCAATAGAATATACTTTCACTCATGAGCATCTAATTTAACATCACTATTCTTGACATATTTTCTGTCAAATTACCCTGTTTAGTTTTCCACCTTGAATTTATACATATAAGATATGATATTTTATTTGTTTAAATGTTTATCTGTATACCCTGAAGAATGAGGAGAAGTTAATTTATCTTATTTTTATATTTCTAGAACCTACATCACACATAGGAGACAAAAATAATTTTTCTTATATAAATAAGTGTTGAAAATGGCAGGAATCAATAAATAATATTTTAGCATCAGTTTCATTATATTGGATTCAATAAACTGTGTCCCCTTATTCAAGACAGAAATCTTAAAATTACAGAGAGCATTGAGTAACAAAGTTCCCAATTTTTTTTTTTATTAAATCATATCTGCATACATTAATGCATTTATGGGGTACAATATGCTGATTTTATATACAATTTGGAATGCTTACATCAAACTGCTTAGGCTTCATCTCACTCAATTGTTGTGTTAAGATATTTATACTCTACACTCAATAGATTTGACATGTACCCTTGCAATAAGCATCATAGGTGTGGTCCCCCCAGTTTACCCTGCCCCATCCAATCTCCTTCTTCCTCTTTCTTTCCCCTCTCTTCCCTCTTTCATCCTGGGCTATGGTTGTGTTTTATCTTTCATATGAAAGTGTGGGTGATTATACACTGGTTTCATAGTACTACTGAGTACATTGGATTCTTTTTCTTCTATTTTTGAGATACTTTACTAAGAAGAATATGTTCCAGCTCCATACATGTAAACATAAAAGAGGTAAAGTCTCCATCATTTTTAAGGCCACATAATATTCCATGGTTTGCATATACCACAGTTTTTTAATCCTTTCATGGGTCAATGGGCACTTAGTCTGTGTCCATGACTTGGGAATTTCTTGCCTTGCCACATCTCATTAAATTGACTCTGTTCATTTTATTATCTCTAAGTTTAGTTTATAGTCAACTCTTTTAAACAAGCTTTTGTCAATTCTTGAGATTTAGGCACAATTCTGCATCTTTGTTACTAGTTTTGATCTTTCCTGAGTCCCCCTAACCACTGGCTACTCCCACACCAACACACCATAATCATTTAAAACTCAGCAATTGTGCTTAATTTAAGTACAGTAATTGTGCACGGTTTTATTTTTATACCTAATTTTTATTCACTGAAATTTGGGATGTGAATATTTGAGTCATAATATATTAGAATATGAGACAAAATAAAATCAAAAATAAAATTTACATCTCACACTGCTGAGCTTTGTAAAGCCTGTGACTGTTTACGTCTGTAACTCTTCCATTTGAGAGGGTTATGCTTGTTTATGCCGCTATTATTTAAAGCCTAATAACATATGAAGTTGGACCTTTTTCTATTCATATGTTTATATACACATGATATATACACACACTAAATGCACATCCACATATACCATACTATTAAATATAAATAGCATTTATATTTAAATATAAATTTATATATTTCTCTATATACACATCTATGTATATAAACACACACATAAAAGTTTAATGTTGTTAATTTTATTTCAAAAAATTTAGGGGGTACAAGCATATTTTGTTATATGAATAAACCAGATCATGCTGAAGTCAGGGCTTTCAATGTACCTATCATCAGAATAGTATACATTGTATTCTGTAAGTGAAAGAAGTAAGAAATAAAAATATATAAGCTTTATGAGGGTAAAATCTATAGTAAGCATATATCTTTGTATACCTCGGAGTATATAACAGAATGTTAGTGGCTTAGAGATATTTGACTTCTGTATGATGATTCAAGATTAGAACAATAATGAAAAGTAGGAATTGGAGCACTAGACAAATGCTGTTTTTTATAAGTGTGTTATTGAAATGTTTAACCTTTATGTATATAATTTTATTCATCTAATTTTCCAAGCACATTCCTCCCAGTGTATGCTTTTGTTTGATTTACCAAAGATTAGGTGGCTGTAAGGTGGTTTTGTCTCTTTGTTTTTTTATTCAGTTCTATGTCTCTAAATGTCTAAATTATGTCTCTATTTTTGTGCCAATACCATGTTGCCTTGATCAGTATGGATTTGTAATATAACCTAAAGTCTGAGTCTAGGTGATGACTGGCTTTGTTTTTATTACTAAAAAATCACCATGGGTATATAGGGTTTTTTCTAGTTCCATATGAAATGAAGAAGTATTTTCTTTAGCTCTTCAAAGTATGATGTTGGTATTTTAATGGGAACTGCATTAAATTTGTAGATTGCTTTGGGTACCATAGGCATTTTAATAATGTTGATTCTTTCCGACCAAGAGCATGATATGCTGTTCCATTTGTCAATGTCTTCTGCCATTTCTTTACTTAGGGTTTCAAATTCTTTTTGTAGTGGTACTTCACCTCTTTTGTTAGAAAATATACCTAGGTATATTTATTTTCCTTGAAGCTACTATGAAAATAATTGTTTCTTTGAAGCTACTATGAAAGAAATTGTGTTGCAACTGGGATCTTATTGGCATATACAAAGGATGCTAATTTTTGGACATTGATTTTATACCCTGAGATGTCTCTGTATGTCTCGATCACTTCCAAGAGTCTTAGGGTTGAGTCTCTGGGGTTCTCTAAGTATAATAGCATATTATCAGTGAAGAGCAAGAGTTTGACCTCCTCTGTCCCAATTTGGCATTACTTACTTTAAAAGAAGTTATATATTGATCACTATCGATTTATAGTAGAGTCTCAGGTCTGGTAGCGTGATTCCTCCTGCTTTGTTTTTATTGCTGAGTAATGTTTTGGCTATTCGAGGTTTTTTCTGATTCCATATAAAACGAAGTATGATTTTTTCAAGATCT
>CAUYPK010136899.1:0-30442 GCA_963574355.1 Loris lydekkerianus | reverse complement strand
TTTGTTTTTTTTTCTTTCTTTCTTTTTTTTTTTTTTTTTTTTTTTCTCTAGAGACTGAGTCTTGCTCTGTCACCTAGGCTGGAGTTATCATAGCTCACTGCAGCCTTGAACTCCTGGGATCAAGTAATCCTCCTCAGCCTTCCCCGTAACTAGGACTACAGGCAAGCACTACCTTGCTGGCTAATATTTTTAATTTTTGTAAAGACAGGGTCTTATCATGTTGTCCAGGCTGGTCTCAAACTCCTGACCTCAAGTAATCCTCTTGCCTCGACCTCCCAAAGTGCTGGGATTACAGGCATGAACTATTGTGCCCAGCTAAAAAAGAATATCTTTTTTTTTTTTTTTTTTTTTTTTGAGACAGAGTCTCACTCAGTCATCCTTGCTGGAGTGCTGTGACATTGTAGCTCACAGCAGTCTCAAGCTCTTTGGCCTCAAGCAATCCTCTTGCCTCAGCCTCACAGGTAGCTGGGATTACAGGTGCCCCCATAACGCCCTGCTATTTGTTAGTGATAGGGTCTTGTCTCACTCTTGCTCAGGCTGGTATCAAACTCCAAGATCAGGCAATCCACCTGCCCTGGTCTCCCAGAATGCTGGGATTATAGTCATGAGCCATTGCACCCAGCCCTGAAAAATAAAATCTTAAAATTAAAGTGTTAGTAGTTATAAGTAGAACTACTGTTGACATATGAAATTGGTTGTTACAAACTATTTTTATTAAATCTTTGTGCTGTAGCACTTTGTAGTTCAGAATGAAGGATTTAGACATAGAAAATTCAAGTTCAAGTTCTGGTTCTATCACAGCCCTCTTTCCTCATCTGTAAAATGGAGATAAAACTCATCTTACAACATTGTCTTGAGAACTGGGGTAGAACTGCAACATTTTTCTCTACCATAACAGAAAGAAAAAAAAGCCTTGTTAGGATGTCTGAAATCGCATCAGTACTTCTTTACAACATTGTTTTGAGAGTTGACCATGCTCCCTTAGACATGGCAGAAGAATAAACAATCTGTTCATCTGTGCAGCACTTTCTTGACCTTAATTTCATGCTACCAAGGGTCAGGTTTTAAACAGCATTAGTAAAAACAATGCACTCAATTGATAACAATGCTTTTCCATTCATTCATTTATTCATTCAATAAGCATCTATTAAATGACAAATTCATTAAGTAGCCAGTGTGAGCTCAGCATATTGCAAAGTGCTCGGGATAGTGGGCAGAGTATACAGCCCTTAATCCGAGGAAAATGCTAACTTAAAAAAAAAAAATCTTTTTATTTTGAGATAATTGGAGACTTCCATGTAGTTGTTTAAAATAAAGAAATGATGGTGTGCAGTTTATTTCCATGGTATAACTACAGTATAATATCACAAACGGGTAATTGACATTGACACAATTCAGATATGCCTTTCAGATTTCACCAGTTTTACTTGCGTTCATTTTGTGTGTATGTGTGTGTTTTTCTATGTGATTTTATGATATCATTTGAGATTTCTGTGACCCCTACTATTAAGACAAAGAACAGGTTCATCATAAAGTGTTAATATTTTTTATATTATATTTTATTTAATTATACTTTTCGAAAGACATGTTAGCTTGATTGATTATTATATATTATTTGTGAATCACTAGGGGTACAAACATCTCTTCTGATGATGCATATATTTATCTCCTTGTTCTTTTTGTTTGTTTGTTTGTTTGTTTTCATTCTTTCTGGTACTATCTCAAGTCAGGGCATTCTCATGATTTTGGTTTTTGGGTTATTTTTTGTTTCTTTGTTGCTCAGGCTGCTCTCAAACTCTTGAACTTAAGCAAAATTCTTTTGCCTCAATCTCCTGAGTTGCTGGAATTATAGGTGGGAGCCACTGTGGCCAACTAACTGATGATTATCTCCATAAAATAGCTTCATAGTTGGGCTTTAATCACTGTGAGTTCAAAGGGCTTGTCTATTTTGTTTATTAGATTAAAGTCCTAAAACATGAACAAAATGAGTGAACGAATAAATGGATAAAACTGGAGCCAAATTGTGTTTAGTAAATCACAAATTGGGTCGTGTCTTTTTTCTCTTTAGTTACCCCAAATAACGTACCATTACCTACAAAGTAACGTGTAATCTACATAGTGTGATATTTCAAACCTTCCCCAATCTGACCCCATTGTGTTTTGGGGCCCACTGGTGATTCCACGTCCCCTGCAGTATTCTTCAGAACCATTCTCCCTTTCATTCTCCCAGCCTACCCTGTACTCTTCCTCTTTGGGGGTCATCCTCCCTCCTAAAATGGTCCTTCCTTTTCCTTGCTCATCGATATCCTTTTGAATTCAGTACAAGTAATTTTCACTTGATTGTTTCATAGTTGACGGTGAGATGTATTTCCCATTTGACACTTTTAGAAACTAAAGCTTATTGATAGCATGTCCAAGCCTGCCTTTCATACATGACCCTGTTGGTGAACTTAAAAACAGGTGTTCCAATTAAAAGTCTTTTATAGTCATTTTACTGCCTTTCCTAGCAAATACTTTTGATTTAAATCAGATCTCTTAGTAGACTTATTACAACCCCTGAAGAGGACAGAGAAATAGCTTTTCTATACTTCCTGATTTATCTCAGATTCTTGAGGTTGAATGACCAACACTTTTATTTAGGAAATTTGCACGCCAGTGTTTAAAACTTTGTGTGTGTGTAAATTCATGGTTAGTTCATTTATTCAACAACCCAGACACAGGGTAAAATTTTAGAAATACAAGATAGTCCTTCACCTTAAATGGATGGATGGATGGAAACCTAAGTGTATACAGCTGGCCCTCCATATCTCTGAGTTCTGCTTCATTGGCTGCAACCAACAACTGGTCAAAAATATTTGGGGGGCTAAAAAGCGTACAGACTGATTTTTTTTCTTGTCATTACCTTCTGAACAGTAAAGTATAACAAATATTTACACAGCCTTTTCATTCTATTGGGTATTGATGAGTAATCTAGAGATGATTTAAAGTATATGGCAGGATCAACTACTGTAGCATTTTATGTATGAGACTGGAGCATCTATAGAGTTTGGTGTCCAAAGAGGGTCCTGGAACCATGGATCCTGAGGGATAGCTGTATATTAAAAACAGCATGTATTACAGAAGCACCAAAGGGAAAGAGTGTCAGGATAGACCGGCTGGAGAAGTGATAACCCGGTTGAGCTTTTACTAATGAATAGGAACTGGCCAGGTAATGGGGCCCAGGACAAGGGTAATGCATTCCAGAGAGAAGAAAAAGTAGTGCAAATGCTGGGTAGCATGGGGACTTAAAATTGTTAAGCATTACATACAAGCCACGTGTCACTTATTGACAGGGACATGCTGTAAGAAAAGGCGTGATTTCTTCATCCTGCTGATATCCTAGAGTGTATTTACAAACTTAGATGGTACAGCCTGCTACACCTGGGCTCTGGGCTACGATCCTGTACATCGTGTTACTGTACTGAGTATGGGAGGCAACTATAACACCAGAGCATTTGTATATCAAAACATAGAAAAGGAACAGTGAAAATACAGTGTAAATGATTTTAAAAAGGCACAAGGATACTTAGGAAGCACAGGGCTTTTAGGACTGGACGTAGCTCTGGAGAAGTCAGTGAGTGACTGGTGGGACATTGATCTACGGGAGACTTTTATTAGCCCTGTCCACTTAGACTACACTAAATTTGTAAAAAATGTTTGTGAGATAACTTAACCTTAGTTTACTGTAGCTTTTTTTACTTTATTAAACTTTTCATTCTTTTTTAAACTTTTGACTCTTTCCTAATAACACGTAGCTTAAAACACAAACTCTTCGTAAAATGTTTTCTCTCTATATATATTTATTCTATAAGTTTTTTTTCCTATTTAAAAAAAAAATTTTTTTTCTTTTTACTTTTAGACTTTTGTTAAAATCTGAGACACAAACACACACGTTAGCCTAGGCCTATCCAAGGTCAAGACCATCCATATCACTGTCTTCTTCCTCCACATCTAGTCCCACTGGAAGGTCTTTAAGGGGAATAACATGCCTGAAGCTGTCATCTTCTATGACAGATAACAAGGCCTTCTTCTGGAATATTCCTCCTAAAGGGTCTGCCTGACTCTGTTTTATAGTTAACCTTTTTTTCTCCAAGATAAAGGAGCACACTCTAAAAAGAATAGGAAATACCTAAACAAGTAACATAGTCATTTGTTATTATTATCAAGTACAATAGAACCCCCCTGTGTGGCTAACCACCTCTCTACAATGATCACCCCCTTTAGTTGACCTAATTTTCACAGACTGAACATGCACCACGCATACATATCATACAGTAGTCCTAGTTCCTATTGTGGCCCACCTCTGTATGTTCACTAGCTTGTTACAGTCCCGCAGGTGGTCAACATTCAGAAGTTCTGCGGTTGTATATGTATTGTGTTGGATACCAAGTATGATACTTTTATCTGACTGGCAGGACATAGGTTTGTTTGCACCATCCTCACTACAAAAAGGTGAGCAGGGACCATCGTACATGGGGTCTATTGTTGACTGACATCCTGACACGTGCGTGGTACGTGACTGTATAAGGTTCACAGATGGGCGAAGTGACATATCAGGTTGAAGAGAGAGTCTGGGTTAGTTCAGGGGAGGTCAAGTCTGGACACCTTGTTTTAAAAGGCTTGTTCATCATCCAGTAGGGTGTGTGGAACCATTAAAAGGGACAGATGGTGATGGTGGCAGGTTTGTCTTCAGGAATACACACAGTTTCCTAGGAGCAGAACCCCTTTTTCTGGAAAACATGAATTAGCTGTATAATTATGTTTCTCTTTGCTGTTATTAAATGCTGTGATCTGCACGTGTGTGAAAATTAAAGAAGAAGAGAGGTATGCTCTGTGATTGATTTCCTTTCCTGCTAACGAAAGTCATTTAGGTATGCTCACTTGAAAAGTGTCTGGAAAATTGGTGATGAAATAATTTTTGTTGTTGTTGTTGCAGTTTTTGGCCAGGGCTGGGTTTGAACCCGCTACCTCTGTTATATCTCTAGTATATGAGGCTGGTGCCC
This sequence comes from Loris lydekkerianus, assembly GCA_963574355.1. Lineage (NCBI taxonomy): Eukaryota > Metazoa > Chordata > Mammalia > Primates > Lorisidae > Loris > Loris lydekkerianus. Next base: position 25,400 of record CAUYPK010136899.1, on the reverse strand, counting down.
TACTCCTTTGAGCCACAGGCACCGCCCTGATGAAATAATTTTTAAATTTGTTTAAGTTACTATGCACATTTTCTTTCCTGGTAATTTCTTAGAAATTTTACATTTCTTTTGAAATGTATCACTTTACCTATTTATGTTTTAAATATTGTACTAACACTTTTTACTTTGTGTATCTATGCTTATAGTGGAACCATATTTTTAAGAATCAAATGATGCTTCTTTTTTTCTTATTTCTATTTCCTAAATCCTAAATTTTTCTTGATTATATCTCCCATAACATCTACTTCCTTATTGCAAAAACTAAGTGAAATCAATAAAATATTCTAAGCCTACCTTAAGTTACTTGAGGTGACTTAACACATTAGAGGTAATTGACACGTTCTAAGTACCTGCAAATTAAATTGCCTGTGTTCTAAAGCCATTTTATCATGAGCTATGTTTTAGGGGAAGAAAGTGGGGAATACAGTCAAGTTAGATTTGTTTACTTCCAAAGTACACACCTAAATGTGTTGCTTATGTTTATAATTAGAAGTATTTTATAAATTTTTAAAAGCAGAATACAGGAAAGAGTATCATTCCAGTTACTTAGAAAGTTATTCACTGTGGGCCAAAGTTAGAAAGAGATCTGACATAAAAGATAAAAGTCTAGAATTCTGCTGGGTTCTGCCTGTAATTTGGGGGGTACTTGAATAAGTCAACTCACTTCCCTAGTACATTGTGTAATGAGAAGTAGAATTCGGTGTTGATAAAGAATATTTTACATCTGCCGGGTGCGGTGGCTCATGCCTGTAATCCTAGCACTCTGGGACCCGAAGAGGGTGGATTGGTTGAGCTCACAAGTTCAAGACCAGCTTGAGCAAGAGTGAGACCCCATCTCTAAAAAATAGACAGTTGTTGGCGGTGTGTGTCTGTAGTCCCAGCTACTAGAGAGGCTGAGGCAAGTAAATCACTTGAGCCCAAGAGTTTGAGGTTGCTGTGAGCTACAATAGCATAGCCCTCTACCAAAGGTGACAAAGTGAGACTCTGTCTCAAGAAAAAGAAAAAAAAAGGAATATTCTTGATCTGTGTATTTAAGATTGGTTCCCTAGTAAAGGCCTTAGGAATCAGTGAAAACTTCTCATGGAGTTATTATGTTTAACATATTCTTCAATGTTTTGTTCAGATCAACTTTGAAATAAAATTTATAACAAAGCATATTTTCAATGTAGGGTTAGATGAAACTTGAGGAAAGTGAGCCATGCAGTACACGCAGCCACTGGTGGCTTTATGCCCCTCTCCAGACAGTTCTGCCCCATGTTCCAGAAAACCACTGCTGGTCTGTATCATGACAGACTAGTCTTGCTCATTCTAGAACTTCACACAAACAGAATTTTAAAGCATATACTCTTTTGTATCTAGCTCCTTTTGCTTATCAGAGTACCTTCAAGCTCCTGCCATGTTGTTGCATTTATCGTAGTTTATTTCTTTTTCTTGTTGTCTTAAGATTCCTTCAGATATACAGCGTGGCCATAAAGTTTGTGTGTAATTGTAAGTAGTGGACAGTGGCTTGGCACCTGTGGCTCAAGCGGCTAAGGCGCCAGCCACATACACCTGAGCTGGCAGGTTTGAATCCAGCCGGGTCGCCAAACAACAATGACGGCTACAACCAAAAAATAGCTGGGTGTTGTGGCAGGCACCTGTGGTCCCAGCTACTTGGGAGGCGGAGGCGGGAGAATTGCTTGAGCCCAGGAGTTGGAGGTTGCTGTGAGCTGTGATGCCACGGCACTCTACCCAGGGCGACAACTTGAGGCTCTGTCTCAAAAATAATAATAATAATAATAATAATAATAATAGTGTACAGTTAAAATTGTGCACAAACTTCATGGTCACCCTGTGCATGTGCATATATCACAATTCATTTATTCATTCCTTAACAATAGGCATTTGATTTCTTTGCAGATAAGGGCTATTCTGGATAAAGCTGTGATGCACATTCACAAACAGCTCTTTTTGGGGACATGATTCCATTCTTAGTAAATATCCAGGAGTAGAATTGTGGGGATACGGGAAGTGGCTGTTCAGTTGCTTGACATCCTTGCCTGCATTTGTGCTGTCCATCTTGAGAATTTTAGCCACTCCCATGAAATTCTTAACAGTGTTGTCTTATATTTTATCATCTTTATTGTATTTAATCACATTTGTTTATGATACCCATGGATATTTTAATAGATGATATGTACATAATATGTTTGTGTGTGTCTGTGTGTATGTGTAACCACAATTATTCTGATCTCCAGGTTGTTTTTTGTTTGTTTGTTACCATGTTAAAAGAGTTTATCTTTGAGGCTGGGTATGGTGGTTCATGCCTGTAATCTAGCACTATGGGCGGCTGAGGCAGATGAGAGGATCACTCGAGCTCAGGAGTTCCAGACAAGCCTGAATAACAGAGAGACCTCCACTTCTAATAAAATACAAACATTAGTATGGTGTGGTGCCACATGGCTGTAATTCCAGCTACTCAGGAGGCTAAAGCAGGAGGATTGCTGGAGCCTGGGATTTTGAGGTTGCAGAGAGCGATGATGGTACCACTGCACACCGCCCAGGGTGACAGAGCAAGACTATCTCAAAAACAAAACCACAAATCTCATCCCAGTATTCAGACAATTCTTTTTTGCATTTTGTAATGCGTGCCTGCTGCGAATCTTTATGTACTATTGCCTTTAGAGATAACAAATTTTCAGACTTAGAAAGCAATAAAATACATTTAACACTAAATCTTTACTGAATGTAGTTTAATCTTGCTCTGATGCAGAAAGCACTTTATAATTTTATAGCTCCACAGACTCATTATTATGAATGCGAATTATTATACTGGTTAAGAGCAGAAACAATGGTGAATGAAAAGTATGTGGTAATAGAACCTTAGGTTAAGAGAAGTTAATGTGTTTACCCAGACACATTTTTTAATCTTAATATGTATATAATTTTTTTTCATTTCCATTTTTACTGTTTTTTCCCCCTATCCTGCTTTTTCTGATTATATACATCCCTCTTTTGAGTTTCCCTACCAAAAATACAATTTTAGCCTTTCTCTATGTGAAAACCGTGACAAAGTGATTTTATAGCCAGTCCTGAAAGTGACTAAACTTGACAACAATTGCATTTTATGACAGCCTCTGCTTTCATGTCCCCGGCCTACTTTTATATCATCATTTTTTTTTTTTTACCCCAAATATGAACAATTTCATATCTCTGCATTGGCTGAAAACAAATCCCTTTACCAGGAATACATTTTAGTGGAAGACAGCATGCTTCACTTAAGTCACCAGAGCCTAAACTCTACAATATTCAATTTCTCACTCACCAAGAACCAAAGCTTTTTTTTTTTTTTTTCCCATGGTTTATGTTCATAAAGGTTGGGGAAGAATTAGTATTATGGAACTAAACCAGATTAAGGGGGAATGTGAATTAGATTTGGTAACAGATGGTGCTGTGGAAATTAAAGGTTCTTTGCGAAAGGAAGCGACAGCCGCTTGCCTCTGTTCTCCCTGCCTCTCTCCTTCACACACTTGATAGACGGGTATAAATCACAACAACCCTGTCTTGACAGCCAATTTCGAGAATTTGATCTGGTTAAAGACATGGCTTTCCTGCTCCGCTCCCCGAAACCTGCTTCTATTTTATTTTTACACAGCATCTTGTCATATTTAGAAAAGCAGACTCGCCTGCCTCCCTTAATGAAATTTGTCTTAATTACGGTTTTAGCTCTTTAGTGTTAATTACTTTTCCATCCAGCCTGAATTTTTGTAATATCTCTGAGGGCTTTTTTCTTTTTTTCCCCCCACTCTTTTTACTAATGCTTTTTTTTTTTCCCCAGACATGCCTTTCATTGTCAAGAGTTGTTGTTTGAGAACTATGGTTATCCGAATCAATATTTTTTGAGGAAACTGTCGTGTGATGTAGTAAAGTTACCAAATCAGAAAAACTATCAGAAGCAACTATCAAAAACTAGCGATTATTTCAACAAAATTGCCCCACGCCCGAGTGACACCACTTTTTCAGCTAATTAGGGCTGCAGAAATCTCTGCTCCATTGGCTAATATAAATCCTGCCAAGTAGAAAGATGTGACTGCAGGGTGGCAGAAGCAGTTCATATTTCTGTCGATCCTGTGGGGATCTAGGGAATCAGAATTAAAATGAGGTCTTCAAATGGAGGGACTTTAACAGAGAGACTAGAAATACTGAAAAAATTGTGTGGCCCCCTTACATCCAGATCCCCCGTCTGACGAGCTCAGGAAGTAAGCACTAAGGTTGTCTCTTACAAATCCACGTGGCATTTGGGCTTAGGACATATCAAGGAAAAGGAAATAGAAGAGAAGGAAAAAATCACTCCAAAAATGAAGAGGAGATTCTTTGAGCTAGCAACTAACAGTTGGTAGAAATGAAGCTTCCTACTGGCAGTCAAATCAAATGTAGTAACAACTCAACGGCTCCCCGCTGCTTGCTGACAGCGTGGTGTCACACACTGGGACAAACATTCACTTAAACACTGATTGCAGGGAATTGCCCTTTCTGCCAATGCCTCCCACCAAAAAAAACCGTAGTGAGCAAAAAGGGAACCATTTCTAGGAAAAAACCAAGAGTCTTGCTCCCAGCTCCTGCAAAGTGATCGCTGCTCTGGCCTTTCGTAGCCCACTGGGAATGATTCCTCAGTTGAATATGGTGGCTATAGTTTCACTGTTAATGTGGCAGCTCATTTGTTTGATTATTCCTTCTCCTGAGACACACACACACACACCCATGCCTGTACTTGCCATGGTCCTAAAGGGTGACTGAATACAGTAATAGCTAAGGAAACATTTGGAAGAATTTGGGGAGTGTGCTTCAGAGCAGTAGCCCTTGGTCTCCTTGGTTTAATCAATCAGAGTTACAGGCCACAGAGGCTTTTCTCTGAGTAAAACATACATACATACACACGTATGTGTACACATGTATCATATGTATATATGTGTGTTTGTGTGTATATATATATATATATACACATATATATATATATATATATTTTTTTTTTTTTTAATGGTAGAAGTACTGTAGAAAGCGTGTAGGAGGACAGGTATGATGACTCATGCCTGTAATCCTAGCACTTTGGGAAGCCCAGGTGGGTGGATTGCCTGAAGCCATAGGTTCAAGACCAGCCTGAGACACAGGGAGACTGCCTGTAAAAACAGCTGGGCATTGTGGCGAGTGCCTGTAGTCTTAGCTACTCGGGAGGCTGAGACAAGAGAATCGCTTGAGCTCAAGAGTTTGAGGTTGCTGTGAGCTGTGATGTCAGAGCACTCTTTAGAGGGCAACATAGTGAGACTCTGTCTCAAAAAAAAAGAAGATGAAGAAACGAAAGCTTGTAGGCAAATCTCATTTTACAAGTGAAGAACCTGAAGGTCACCATAGTACGATGGCTTGCTTCAGGTTACACAGAGCCACCACATCCAGAGCTAGAGCCTATCTCTGCTACCTGTCAAGTGCTGTAAGAAGGCAAGGTTTCCTGGGAAAGAAGACAGGAAAGTTGTGGGAACTTTTTTAAATAAGATTTTTAATTTTTGAGACAGAGTCTCACTTTGTTGCCCTCAGTAGAGTGCTTTGGTGTCATAGCTCACAGTAACCTCAAACTCTTGGGCTCAAGCGATCCTCTTGGCTTAGCCTCCCCAGGAGCTGGGACTATAGATGATTACCACACACTACTTTTAGAGATGGGGTCTCGCTCTTGCTCAGGCTAGTCAGGAACTCCTGAGTTCAACCAATCCATCCGCCTCTGCTTCCCAGAGTGCTGGGATTACGGGCATGAGCCACTGTGCCCAAACTCAGATTTTGAGAAAGACAAATTAAATTTAGAAATTTTTCTCCGCATGTTTGTATTTGGATGTTTGTGGCAACCAGGTCCTTCTGATATGAACTCCAGTGTTTGGATAGCTTCTCTTGGCTTCACCGGTTACCTTCATACTGCTGAATAATCCCGGTTTATACAATCCATCATGCCACAAGACAAATCCTTCCTCATTTTCATGGCTTGAACTAGATGCAGCTTGTGTGAATGTGTGCTATTCTTCCTTACCTGTAAGTAGCAGCTCCTGTCTTTTAGCTTCTGCCTAAACAACTTGGCTCATCGTAATGTTTCTTAGAGGACAGAAGTAGAATTTTAGGATTAATCCTTAGCTGATTTCTCCTTCTCCCTTCCTCCCCCCTTCAGCAAGACAACACCTGATATCAACAGAATATAATCTTACCCTGTGCTATACATCGCCCAAGACCAGCTGCATGTGCATCCAGATGTTAACTACCGCAGACTAAGCTATTAAGTTAAAAGTATAAATATAGTTTAACCACTGTCTAACAGATGTGGTTTATTATCTCTAATTGTACTGTTACTTTCCCACTAGTACAAAAATGTTCTTATGTGCTTGAAACAACCTTTATTTCAACAATGATTTCTTCTCAAGATTTAAATTTCTCACCACCATACTTCACCCAGTTGCAGAGTCAGAGTTTTCTTGCAAGTGGAACTGGCCTATCTTTGTGGAGGCAGCTGGTTTATTGGTAATTATAATTGCTTTTTCAAAGCATTCTCTTACTAAGTAAAGAGTGACATCAGTACTGTGATCACCATATCTTTACATCAACTTCTGGTAGCGTTCTTCTTTCCTGATTCTATGTGGTAAAGAGAATTAGGAAAAAAAAATCCAGGGAAGCCTGAGCTTTCATTGAACTGGATTTTATTTGTGAACTCCATCACGGGACTGTGTGTGTGTAAAGAAGCATCTCTATTTGATTGTAGTTTGTAAAGATCAGCGCACAGACTTTCTGTGGTTGAGTATCTGTTTATGGCTTCCTCGGTGCCAGGCTCCGAGAGAAGGTCTTCACTTAGCTGTCAGACCCCGCCCGTTGTGTGGACTTGTCCTCCATGTGCTCCTTGACTGATTGCGGACAGAATTGTCTGAACACAAGCAAACTTTATTGATCCATATTTCTGTTTGAAAGACCAGAGATTTGTAGAAGTAGGAGACTATTTCTTTCCTCTAGAAAGCTTACTGCCGAGGAGGTCTGCTCATTGCATCCTAAATCTCTAAGACGGAATAAATGTTACATTCCACGTGTATCATAAGTTTCGTTTTGATGACGTATCTCATGTACTTTTTTTTTTTTTTGACCCCATACAAACCTTCCTTTTTAGCAGTGACCCACTATGGCCAGGGGCTATTTCACTCCACCCTGGGCATGGTGACACTGGAACAAGTGGGTTAACTATAGGACACGCTGTTCTAAAGTCCTTCTTGTTCTTAAGCTTTTGGTTCCCCGGTGAGTAAACTTGTACAAAGCAAGAAACATTTTGGGGTGATAAGAGATAAAATGCTTGTTTCCCCATCTGTTGTGCATCTAAGTTTCTGAGTAGATTTTTTTTTTTTTTTTATGGATTCTCTTTTAAGACCCATAGGTGTTGTGTACTTAGCAGTTGTGAGGATATAGTTAATTAAGCTACATTAGGGCAAATATACACACTTGTTAAAACATTTAATTTGCCTCAATAATATTGATTACATGGCAGAAGTTTGTTTAAATGATATTTCCCCCCTACTGTTACAATCTTTGAATGCAATCTGTATAATAGCTAATAGCCATCATCAGTTAAATATCATGTTAGTTATAAAGTAATGTCATAAGAATTGATTTGGACTTGGCAGTGGAGGAGAGCTCTCTCTTCAAATCCAATGTAGATGATTAGCCAGAGTTTTAAGCAGAATCATGGTTCATATAAACTGTGTATATTTTATAGACTTATAGCTACTCTATATTACATGAGTGCCCATTATACTAAAGAAAAGCTCCGACAGTTAATTATGTAAAACATCATGTATGCAATTACCCAGCATTATTATGTATTTAACAGGTTTATTGATTTGTCAGTAGCCCACTTACTGTATTTAGAGCTATAAACAAGAGATACTCACCCCCAGATTGAAATAGGTCCAAGAAAACAAGGTAGGGATAAATTACACTACTCAGCGCCCCTGCATCAGATCGAATCCTTAAATACAGAAACTGTCAACAATCGTAATGTGCAACACATTGTGATATTGCAGAACCATTTCTTCTCCCATTAATAAAGTTTATCAACCAGGAAGCATAAGAAATCACCTGGCCATACAAATTGAAGCAACTGCAATTTCCTACGTCTAAAATAGCAAAGTAGTCGAGATAATGTAAGGCAGTCAGCCGTCAGCAGTCACTGCCAGCTTTCCTGGGATAGTACCTTGGGATGCTGGCGAGTCTGCAGGGACTTTCTAACACATATATCCTTATACCCCTCCCCATCCTCATGAATTTAGTCGCTCTTATTAGTACATTTCTCTTGCCATTTTCTTGGCTGCTCTTGCTGGAAATGAATTGTCTCCATTTCACTTGTTTTAGGTTGCACAGCAAGAGTGGAGACCTTAGGGTTCTCTGAGTCTCAAATTGGGTGATCAAGGGTCCTGGTTTACCTGCGACTGAAGGGTTCCTAGGTAAACATCATGTATGCAATTACCCAGCATTATTATGTGTTTAACAGGTTTATTGATTTGTCAGTAGCCCACTTACTGTATTTAGAGCTATAAACAAGAGATGTCACCCCCAGGTTGAAATAGGTCCAAGGAAACAAGCTAAGGATAAGTTTCACTACTCATCACCCCTGCATCAGATCGGATCCTTAAATACAGAAACTATTAGCCAACAGGTTCCCAGGACATGGGCTTTCAGCTAAAACCAGGAGAGTTGATCAACCTAAGTCCAGAACAAAACTAAGCAAGAAAGGCCCATTGAACTCTAGAACCCTAAAAGCAGATAGGGTTTCAGCAAGGTCCTTTTTGGTAAGGATTTAGTCCTTAGGTTTGAAGTTATAATTGATGGGGTACTTTCCTTTCAATAATCAGCCAGAAATGAGTTGAAGGTCTCCTATTTATTTGTCCTAAATTTCCCTTTTCTGGTGTAATGATAGCCTTTCACAAAGTTGGGAGAGCTTTCAGCTTAGATGGGTGTTCTAATTTGTTTTTTCTTGTTTGTTTTGTTTTGTACGTTTTTGTACAAACGTACATTGCCACGCTAGGTAGCAATGTCTCTTATCAGCAACTCAGACACCAGCTTTGAGGGCAGCTGTTTCTTTACTCTTGGTCTTTCTTTCTTTTTTTTCTTTTTCCTTTTTTTTTACTGAATCATAGCTGTGTACATTAATGCAATCGTGGGGCACCATACACTGGTTTTATAGACCATTTGACATATTTTTGTCACACTGGTTAACATAGTCTTGTTCTTGATGGAGTAAGTTAGAGTCTTTTGGACTAAATGCACTAGTTATTTGTTCAAAGCATGAAGAAGCAGCATTACTGAAGGACTGTGATCTCATTATTCAGAAATCTGTTCTATTAGATGGGCCTCAGTGTTTATTAAAGAAGGCCTTGCATGTATGCGTCAGCGTATGTGTTTATGTGTGTTTTTATCTTTTTGAGCATACGTGGGTCAGGCTATGCAATTCTTCCTTTCCAATTAATGATCTCCTTCTGTTAGGTTAACCAGGCAGAACTTAAGATATTTCTTATTAAAAGAAAAAATCCTTTCTCTTCTTTCCCCAACTAAGCCAGTGTACCTTAATGCAATGATGATATGTTAGACCCAGCAGTTGTCAAAGCATCGTATTACTGTGATGCCATAATGACACCCTGTCTCTGTAAAGTAGTCATGTTTTCTCAAATCACACATTGCACCGTTGATTTCTGACATGACACTTTATTCGGTTGCTTTCCCTTTCTTCAGCATCACCATTCTCTGACAATAGCAGCTGGTGCCCATTTTGTTACTAAGTGATTCACATTTTGCCACTTTCCTAGAGTGCAATTAGTTGAAGGGGGGGAAGCTCATTGTAAAGTAGCTCCCTTGAATTTGTAACTCAGGCTGCTGTGGTTGCTGCTGGGGCCCTGGGGCCTGAAGCCTGTTCCTCCAGGAGCTGCAGCGTTAGTCTGGACGTGGTCTTCCAAAAGCATTAAAACAAACAAGTCCCCCCAAACACTGTACACGGCCAAGAACATTTTATTTGTGTAAACAAAAAAAACTTAAATATTTAATCTGGTGATTTCAGAAGGTAGAAAAATCAACTAATAGCCATAAATTTGTTTCTGTTTTGAGTAAGTAGTGATTAGGGTGTGATTTGATAACCTTTCTTTCTAACCCTGAAATTCTGTGATTCAAGGAGAGGAGACAAGGACTCTGATCTCTCTGTCTTCATAAACTTGCATATCTGCTGACCTCAGTGTTCTTATACAAAAGTATTGGGACTAAAATTCTAAAGCCTTTGGAATTTATAATCATGATGAGTACTTTTTTAGGCCCTTGAAGATGACAAAGAAGAATAGAAAACGGTGACTTCCTGAGCTGACATTTATTTAGCCTCTGAAGGCGTCCATCTGTGCAAGAGGTCTGATAAAAGTTTTAGAAGATCTTTCTCCTTAGTATCATAATCAGGAAGGTCTAAGACGACCTGTACACACATGTTCCTTATGAAAATTTTATGCATCCATTTCTCCAGTGTTTTTCCCTATTTTTTTTTAAGCAGGGAAATTTAAAGTAATAAATACATTTATATTCTGTGTAAAGTTCACATGATGATATACAGTTGTTTGTTTAGAAATTATATTTCAGCAAAAGAATTTATAAATTCTAAGCCTATAGAATATTAGTGTTAAACCAGCATTTAACAAATAGAACTGGCTTAGCTTAATAAGTCCTTTCTTGGAAACGTGGCCCACTCTGGCCATCTATCTACATCTGCGTGTGGAAATTCAAACTCGTGGCCAATTCAAGATGATACATTTACCCGGATCTAGGTAGACTCTCCTAGAGTATTTAAGCTTGATAATTATAACACCAAATTGAATATTAACATATAGATTATCTTCTTGTTTTCCTCTGTAGCAGCACCTTTAATTGATTCTTATTCTTTCTCTCACTTTCTCTCTTTCCGTATGCACACATATATACATGGTTAATTAACTTTCAAAAATGATATCTTTCAATAGTTCGACTAAGAAGTTTTGTTTGCCTGATCATTCGCATCAGACACTTGAGATCATTTTTACCCTTGCTGGCTATGAAGCAAGTTCCTGTGTCGAAGCATGAGGTTCAGAATTATTTGAGACTTCATATCTCAAACTGTGTTAAAAATGCTTTCTAAAGCCCTGAAATTTTGAGAAGGCCGTTTAATTTTCCAAATTTGGTGTCCTACATAGAAACTAGATGTTATTATTGACACAGTTATTTTCCCTTCCAGTTTCTTTTCAGGGTTTTCATGGAGAGGTTTTTGGAAGGAGCTGGTCTTGCCCCCTTGTTCTTCTTTTCATTTTTCTTAAAATAATAAAATAAAAGTAACCAGCCTAAGGCTTTAAAATAAATATTTCTCATGTATTTCAGCACATGTTATTTCTATTCATAATTCTTAACTAAATTTAGATTTTTATTAATCCAATGTGACTTAAAATCTCTGCATTAACAGCACAATGTGGAATTGGGCTTTTTCTCTTTGGCTACAGATAAAGCCGTCATCTTGAAAATGGCTCTTTCTGACAAAAAGGTGTTCTTTGAAATAAAGTCTTATTCACTACATTCCTCTTAGAGTTAATGTGAATTTTAGTGCCTCTAATTTTAGATTGAAGTGAAGTCTAGAATAAAACCCACCAGCTGACAATTGAATTTATAGATAGTTGTGAATATTTCAGGCTTGAATAATAGAGCTGTAGAATTCCAGAGACAGAGAGGGAGAGAATTAAGACTCGCTGGAGTTTTAGGTTATAATGTGATGGTGTCTAGGAAGTGTTCAGTGTACTGAGCTAAGTAGTAATTAGAAGACAACTGTGTTCTTTCAGAGGTTCTCTTTAGGCGTCACTCCAGAGCCTGGGTGACTCAACAGGAAAGACCTGAGGCCAGTGTGGAGGCCCCTTCTGCTCTTTTCTACTGAGGGGTGAGCTGTGGATACACTTGCTGAGTAGTAAAAGCAGGAGATCTCTGTGTGCTACCTCTACCCTGCTTGCTTGGCTATTTTTAAAGGATTTAAACAACATTAAAAACTACGTGTTAGTTTTATGACTTTTCTGCTCTGGACTTCGGTGTCAGACCTGAGTTCAAATCTGGCTCTATTGCTTCCTAACTGTGTGGCCTTCAGCAGGTTTTAGAACGGCTAAGGCTCAGTTTCATAAAGAGTAATGCCCCCCTTTTAAGATTTCTTGGGGATTCAATGAGGTGTGTGAAGTGCTCAGCCTGGCACACAGTAAGCACTTAATAAATGGCAATTCTGATTCTTTATTATTTCCACTGGGCAGAAGGTATTAATTAAGGAAGCAGTTTATGTCAGGAAGAAAAAAGAACACACATACACCCTACAGCACAAATCCAATTTGTTCATTTTCATTTATGGCTAAAATGGGCAGATCTTATTTAGGACAAAATATTGCCACCGGTCCAAGGACTTCCCTGGAAGCTGGTTTGTCCTGAATTTCTTTACTTCCCTCTGGGTTATTGCCAAGTTACGGACTAAGATTTTGGATGAAACAGTCGGATGGAGAGTCCCTATTTTTCAGGGACTTTAACGACACACATTTGACACATAAACATTTAGCAACTTAGCAAATAACTGTTCCATGAATTGGCGGCTAGTTTCTGGCCTTGTTCCGTAAGTCAAGAGTTCTGCAGATTTTAAAAGTTCATGAGAAAAAGCCTTTGGGGGGGAGGAGGGATGAGTTGAAAGTGATGATAGAGGATGCAGAAAGAGAGAGGGAGACAAAAAAAAAAAAAAGAGGGCAGGAAGAAAATGCAATATGTTTTGTGATCCAGCAGCCCCGAGCAATTCTTCTCTGGAAGAAAAAAAAAAAAAATTAAGCCGTGCTTGGCGGGCAGATGGTGAAAGAGTTAATTGTCATAGCTGTGAGAAATTCAGTGCCAGAGAGAGGAAAGGGGAGCAACCGTGGTTTAGTGCCCTAATAACTTCTAACTCGAGTCTAAGATCATAATGTATGTGCGAGCAGTCCAGTAATTATAAGGTAATAAGTGAAGTGGTGGTGTAAGTGCTCTAAATTAAAAGGAATTCGCAGGGCTGCTGTAAGTCAGTGACGACCCGCTTTCTTTCAAACGTTGACTTGCAGAAAGTGCTTAGCCCAGAGTGCAAGCCTGGAGACGAGGAGAGCCATCTATTAATTACGACACTCATTAACAGTGACGGCTACAAGGCAGCAGATGTGGACGGGAGAGGACGCCCTAGTTCAGGCCGGGAGGGGGATATTTTTTCTTGCGCTAGTTCTTGAGCCAAAGGGCAACACAAATGGGTGAACGAAGACTGGAAGATATTTGGGTGTCTCTCTCCTTATTTATTTTCTCCACATTGACTCTGCTCGATGTTAGCAAACAAGAGCAAAACTTCCAAAGTATCTTCTTAAGAAGCAAATTCTTGTCTTCCTACTTTGCTCTTGAGACGGTTCTATGAAATATCATTAGATTTATTGTGAAAGAGATAATTGCATCCCTTTGGTTAGCCTGTGACTACTCCCCCAAATTCTCGTGAATGACCATTACCCAGTGGGGTTCTCATAAATCACCTTTCCGCTGGGAAGCAATTATCTAAGTCTCTTTCTCCACGGCCACCTTTTCTTTCTACAGTGTGCTCTCCGAAGGTTCTTAGAGACATTGCTAAAAGGGGTTTTGCAGTATGGCTACGAAGGAAAATAGGACCAATTAAATCTTTTCATCTAATTACCTTTCCAGAAATTCAATCACTTGTGGGTCCAACAAAGAAAGAGAGGTGATATGCTTCTTCTAGATAAGAGAAATAGTTTGTCAGGTTAGATGCTAATTCATGCTCTTTTAGGAGGTATGATGTTAAAAGATAAGAAGAAGGGGCTGCGGCCATCACAAATCTCATTTTTTCAGGACAAAATTTGATGCATTTCTACTTTTACGGAATATAAAGTACAGCATCCGATTTAATACGCTCACAGGTACACTGAAGAGGCTCACATGGCTTTTACCAATTCATTCCTTATATAATAGCAAATCACACACAAAAACTCATGCACATGTTTATCCATGATGGTGATCATTCACTAAGTTTTGTGGGCTCCGGGAAATAATCCTTAAATATTGGCTAGAATCATACACTTGATGTCTTTCTATATTGCTAAATGGCTATGGAACAGAGCAACTTAAATAAAGAAAGTGTTTGAGGACATATTCCCTATGTGTTTTAGTCAGATCAATAAAAGACACAGTTATGCTTATGGAAGCATGCTGAAAAACAGTAATTAAAGAGCTAGGATCATCTGTTCAGTCTGGAAAATAAAAGTTTGATTCTGCTCATAATAAAACGATTGCAGCACCAGCAGGTGGGAGGAAAGGCAGGGTGAGGAGAAATGCAATTTTAGAAATAATACTGACTCTGCAAATAAATCACCACCTCTTCCCATTGGCAAATTTAGAAAGGAGACAGTTGATTTAGATATTGACAGTGGTTCTCCAAGAGAAAGGTAAAATAAAAGCAATTGGACCCTTTAGAGCTTTTGTTTATGGCCTGTCTGGGCCCCTTGATATAACCCTGTCATGCCCTTATGCTGATTACCTTCTTGTAGAACAAGAAATATTGACTAGAGAATGAATGATGTGTGGTCCCCAGGCCTTAGTAGCACTCTCAAAGAGCAATGTCTCTAACATATAAATTCTTCCATTTTTTCCCCTCCTTTGATCTGTCCTTTTTCCTTTCTCTGTTTTTTTCACTATCTCTTTGTCTCTGTGTTTGACACGCTCTCCTTTTCTTTCTCTCTCTGTTTGTATCTCCCTAACTCTCAGGCTTCTCTGCAGAATGTCAAACAAAGATCGACACATTGATTCCAACTGTTCGTCCTTCATCAAGACGGAACCCTCCAGCCCAGCCTCCCTGACGGACAGCGTCAACCACCACAGCCCTGGTGGCTCTTCAGACGCCAGCGGGAGCTATAGTTCAACCATGAATGGCCATCAGAACGGACTTGACTCGCCGCCTCTCTACCCCACGGCTCCTATCCTGGGAGGTAGTGGGCCTGTCAGGAAACTGTATGATGACTGCTCCAGCACCATTGTTGAAGATCCTCAGACCAAGTGTGAATACATGCTCAACTCGATGCCCAAGAGACTGTGTTTAGTGTGTGGTGACATCGCATCTGGGTACCACTATGGGGTAGCATCATGTGAAGCCTGCAAGGCATTCTTCAAGAGGACAATTCAAGGTTAGTGTTGGACCTGGGAATACCCTACCCTCTTCCAACCTCACATGATGTCCCCCCACCCCAACCATAGTTCTTATCCTCGTAAGTCAAGTTACATGGTCTTAATTGTATCTTGAGTAGAAAACAGAAACAGATTCAAACTGACAGTGGAAGATTTATGAAATAAATTTCCCAGATATATGCCCTATCTGCTAATTCTCCTTTCAATATTAAGCTCTAATGATGCAGTGACAATAAGCTTTGGGTGGAGTTTAAGAGAACATAGCTATCCCTAGAGTAGTGTGGGTCTGTATAGCAGCTGAACAAATGCACAGTGAACGAACAGGGCTTTTATCCTCATTAGCTTTTCCTATCCACGTGTGGAAATAATAAATACTTTAGAACGGCGGTTTTCAAACTTGAGCATGCATTACAATCACCTGGAAAGTTTGTTAAAATGTAGGTGAGTGAGAGTCACCACCACAGTTTCTGATTCATTAGATGTGGGGAGGGGACCTAAGAATGTTTACTTCTGAGCATAAACGCTGATGCTGCCAGTGCCAGTGTACAACAACAGTACAGTACTTTGACAACAACTGCTCTAGACAGATTTAATGGTCAACTCATCTCCTTCTTTCGTTGTGGTTAGATATACTTTCCCACCGTTCGAAGGAATTAGTATAAAAAGATTTCCAAATTATACTGATGAAATGACATTTAATTACAAAATATACCTCTAATGTATATAAAAGATACATACCAACTCTTTTTATATTTCTAGGTTTATAAATAACATTATTATTTCCCACAACAATATAGAAAAATATGACTAAAATTTGTATGTGTCCCTTTAAAATAATAATCCACAAGTACAGAAAGTCATCTTATTTTATAAGCTATAGGTATATGTTCAGGCAGAGAATTAGATTTCCCTTTTATTAGATTTCTTGTGATACACTTTTGAAGAAAATAAAGGAAGGGAGGAATAATTATTTATTAAGGATTCACAGCATACCAATGATTCTGCTCAGATGTTTACAAACATAACTTCTTAACTACCAGTTATGGACACAAAGTCTGTCTCCAAGTGGTTTTCAAGCTTGTCAACTCACTGAAATCACCTAAAGACATTAAAAAAAATACTGGTGCCAGAGCCCATGCCCCCAAATTAAGAATCAATTGGTCATGAGTGTAGCCAGGGCAAGAGGAACTTTTAAAAACGTCCCGGTAATGCTTAATGCAAAGCCAAGGTTAAAGACCCCCACACAATACTGCCTGTATGTATCAGTGATTCTCAAAGTGTGGCTGCAGGAGCACTATCAGCACCATCTGGGAGTCTGTTGGAAACGCAGATTCCCCAGCCTCTTTCTGTGTGAACTCAGTCGGAATCTCTAGGGGAGGACCTCGTGATCTGGGCTTTACTAAGCCCTACTGGTGATTCCGATGCTCACTCCAGTTTAAGAACCATGGCTCTAAACCACATGTCGAATATTTACCCCTGACAACTGAATGCCATCATCTAATGATCTCTTTTGGACATAACTAGATAAATGTATTTGGATCCTTAATAACTTTGTGATGTATAGCTCTTAAAGTGCAAGAGAGGTAATGTTGGTTAAGCTCTTAACCTTTTACGTACGGTAACGAAAGGTGCTGCCCAGATCCTTTGTGCGCAGGCAGGTGGGTCTCTCACCCTTCCCTTTGAAGAGCATCTATCTGTGCAACTTTTCCCTCTGTTGCACTGAAGATTTGGTGACTGTCCTGAGTGGAAGAGGTTATTCCCTCTCCCCCTTGCTTTTATGATGTCCATTGCATAGCTTTCTTCATCTGTGGCTGGTGAGAACACAGTTAAAGAGTTTACTTAATAAACTCATAAACTCATAATAGAGTGGATATAAGCCTACCCTTTCCAGAGGTTTTCATTTTAACTGGAGAAGTTAAAAGCCAAGTTAGTGTGCTGTACATAAGAATTCCCTAAATATTGTAATGGTGTATCTTTATATTTTCTAGCTCATGACTGCCATATTTTATTAGTATTTTCTTATAAAAATTCTTCATCCACCGGATCTTTATTTTCTTTATCATTATCCATAAGTTGAAGGCATTAATGCCTACTTCTCAGAATGCTTAAGAATAAAATGAAATATAAAATCACATGTAAAGTGAGTAAGCTGAAAACAAGGGTGGTTTATGCACAAGGCTTTGGATCTCTTCAGGGCATTTGAAAAATGTCTCCTGCCTGTTTACTAAAATTACAAACCTTGAGAATGAAAATGGTCTCCAATCTTTGGGTTATTACTAGTCATTGTTCAACAGTGTTGTAATCCTTATGGTTACAGAGTACCAGAAATTTACACTGTTGGTAATTTGATTTTGTTAAATCAGTTTACACAGCTCTGGGTCTAACTACACAAAGATAAGCAAATATTTTTGGATAAATGAACAAGTACTGTGCATATGCTAATATAAGCAAGAGGTTCTCAATGTGAAAACTACTCCCATTTATTCAACAAATATTTACTGAGAACCTACTGTGAGTCACGCAGAATGCTGGCTAGAGTTTCATCTTATCAACATTTTATTAAAGCTGTATTCCCAATGTTTGTGCATTGAGGTAAATTCTGTGGACAAAATGACTCCTGCTTTAAGGAAACACCAAATTTTTAGGGTAGTTGTATTAAATTGTGTATTAAATTGTATTAAATTTGTGTCTTTGGCATGTTTTATAAAGATAGAATAACTATGAGAAAAAATTTCCTGACAGTTGTTTAAAAAAAAAAATCCTAAAGCTTAGATATTAATAGCTATGCACTAGTTGTTTACTAAGCAATAATTAGAACGATTGGAATTCCATGCATGACTATTCTTTAGGCTACCGAAGTACTACCAAAAGCTTAGCAGAGCAAAGCACAGGGTGATTCTTGGCATTGATATATGTGCTCAGTTTTACTCCATATTGGAGACAGCAAGTTTCAAGGATTTTGAACAGGAGACAGAGATGTCACTGTCCAGATTAGCACTCTGAACTTGCCCACCTGGCTGTGGCTCGTAACTGGCAGCTGGGCAGCCCTCAGTAAGGCTACCCTGCTAGCTACATCATCAGGCGTCACACTGTGGTGCTTACTTAGCCCCAAAAATGCAGTGAGGCAAGTAAAGGGATTAAATTGTGAAAGTATAATGTAATAATTAGGGCGGTAATTGTAAGGAAGATTGGAACGGCCCCTCCTTTCTGTGGCCAAATACAGTAGTGATCTCAATTGAACTCCAAAGATGTTGCAAGTGGCCCGACTCTTACTTTGTCTTGGCAGCTGCCGCAGGAGGCGTGCTCGTGCCTTCGGCAGCGCTGCAGCCAAACTCCCCTTGACAGATACTAGTCTCTTCCTCTCCTCCCTTGAAAAAAATTCTCCAGGGAATAAGAAGAGGTTACATAACTGCCCTTGAGAACAAGTCTTTCTCCAGACGTAGAGCCCTCATGGCCAGAATGTTATGTAAGTGTGACTCCTGCCTCACCAGAATCTGATTCTGCTCTCCTCAACTTAGGAGACGTGTGTATCCAAAGGCATGTTCATGGACAATATTGCTTCTCTAGAACCTTTATTTCTTATCGTAATAGTTTATTTTTAGGATTGGTTATCAGATGTGTAATAAGTTTTTAAAAGTTGGGCAAGATACCGCTTAACATTGGAACCAAAAGAACATATGTGGTTTCTTGAGGAAGGAATTCAAATGGTTACTTTTGAAACTAAATGTGGTGTTTCTGTTGTGAATGGCAATTAATCATAGATTTCAGTGAAAGTGAGCCAGAAAGGCATACTTTACTTATTGACTGTTTCCAAGTTACCATTGAAAAACTATTGAATTAGGCCAGCACTTGAGTAGAAGTCAAGGTTTTGGTTTTTTGTTTTTGTTTTTGCTGACCAAAATACCTTTTAAAGAACTTCGGCAGTTCTGTCCTGTCATTCAAGAGGACAGTAAATGTGGTGACCACATTTTCATTGTAAGTTTTCTAAGCATATTAATTTTTTTTTTGGGGGGGTGTGATATTATTCTTTTTTCATTTGTTTGTTTTGTTTTCCAATTCTAGTTTTACCCTCAATTTATAAATGAATGGGGACTTGGGAGGAAAAAAGAAGACCTTCTCATTAGGAGTTTTTGTTTTTGGACTCTTGTTAAGGAGGTAGAAGAAGGACAACAACTTTATATTCAGAAAAGGTCAAGGTATATTTCATTATTTAACACACAAAAGACTAGTACCCTAAAGTTTTTGTTTACGTATAAGGAAAATAATATATAACATAGCCATTCCAAGTGCTCATTCTAGTGCTAGAGAAGAAGGCATTCTTCTTTCTCTTACATTTAAGGAAGAAGAAATTATATAGTTAAAAATATGGGGGTTTTTAGACATTCATTGGCTCATAGGTTTTAGATTCATATAACACCAGGCCTTAGTGTCAGCCACTTACCAGCTGGGAGACCTTCACCTCTCTGAGCCTCTGTTTCCCAGATGATAAGGGTAAAATGAGAGAATGCATGAAAGGGCCTGACCCATAGTAAGTGTTCAATCAATTGATAGCTTTGGTTGACTTTGGGGTACTCCAGCATGGGATGGTTCGAACAATCTAGCACAGAGAATTTTCCTTGTTGTTAAACTGGAAGGATGTGCATATAACCTTCCTGGGCTCACAGTTACACACCCTGGAGCTGTGATAACAAAGCCCCTTCTTCTGTAGCCATTTCTCACCAATGGTGCCCTTTTATATTCAGAGGTATTTAGGAGGAAAGCTTGGAAATTTGTTCTATTTTATGTAGTTTTATGGTGATCAATTAACTTTTTCCCCCTGTGATATGGATGTGAAGCTAAGTAAATTTAAGAAAAAAATCCTGAGTCTTGGAACTTGCATTAAGCATGACATTCCTAGTTTAGCTTCACATGTGGGATTTAAGAGCTAAAGAAGTAGAATGTCCTTGCAGCGTGAGATGTGGGGGGTGACTCTTCTGAGAAATACGTCCACTCTGAGCACTGTGGGCCTGGGATAGAAGTGCAGGGTGCACCCACATACCATATATGTAAATATGTCAAAGTTGTAAAGCAAGAGAACAAAACGGCTAAGTGAAACAGGTTCCAGGCTCTTACTTGACCAAGTTTGCTTCGATAATGCGTTTTTTATTTTTTCAGTCTCAGACTCCTAGGAGTTCTGTGTGAGAGAGAAGCAAGGCAGAGAGAACTGGTGTCTAGTCCGTGACTGGTCTTGTACGTAATCTGGATACTGCTGCCCACTTGTCGAAGGCCCAATCAATGACCCTTCCAAATAGCCCTCCTTTGACCTGGTGCAAGTCCCATCATGAGCATACCAGTAGGGCAGTTTAGTGCGCTCCAGCTTCCAGAGGTTAGACCTAGAGGAAAAGTCCTCTCAGATCTTGTGATTTAGCCACAGAACTTGAGGGTCACAGGTACCTGATAGCATGGGTTGCACAAGGGATAGTTCCAGCTGGGCTTGTCCTCTTAACGTCCCCTTGGCACTTTGAATGGGCTCTTTGAAATATGGATGCCTTCTAAAGCCCAGGGCTCTCAGGAAGAGGCTTTCCTTGTCTACGTCTAAAAGTGGCATTGAAAGAAAACAAAGCACATAAAGGTAGCTTTGGTAAGAGACTAAATCTTACCTTAAACTTGGACTATCAAAGATGAGGCATCTACATGCAAACCTTATCCTAAATGCAAATGCGCACAGGCCTTGGATCTGATGCTGCCAACTTCTTTTGCCCACTGTAAGTGGCCTGACTCCTTCCTGAAGCAAGCAGTGCAGTCCTAGAGGGTCTTCCCTGGGGCTCGCATTTTCTTTGCCATCATGTGCTATTTCATGAGTATCTGCATCAATAGAGAAAATAAGAACTCACAAATTGAGTATGTGAAAAAGAATAAAATACTTTCTTTTTAATTTAAGTAGTGTTTAGAGAAAAAAATAGTTTACAATAAATGGCAGCTTTACAATTCTAAGTTCTAAAATTCAAAATAATGGGAAATATCTAAATTGACTTGATGAATCTCAGTTATTATCAGGTTGAATACAGGCTTAAAAGTAGAAATATATATATATATTTAAGACAGTCTAAATATATATATATATTATATAGACTATATATATATATATATATTTTTTTTTTTTATTTTTTTTTTTTTCACAGTCTCACTTTGTCACCCTCAGAGTGCTCTGGCATCATAGCTCACAGCAACCTCAGACTCTTGGGCTTAAGTGATCCTTTTGCCTAAGCCTCCTGAGTAGCTGGAACTAAAGGTACCCACTGAATGCCCAGCTATTTTTAGAGACAGGGTCTCTCTCTTGCTCAGGCAATCCATCTGCATTGGCCTTCCAGAGTGCTAGGATTACAGGCATGAGCTACTGCATCAGGCCTTGGATATAATATTTTCAAAAGAAATGGTGATTTATGTGCTTTTATCCAGAAGACTTGCCTCTGTAGTAAGTTTAATTGACTTTTTCATTTTATTTATTTATTTATTTGGAATCTGAGTGTTTAAAATGCATTGATAATGCCAAATTATAAATACCTAATATTATTTTGCTCTTGTTATTTTAATGGTTAGGTTAGTGTTTATTTTGACAGTAAAAATATCGTAGACTTTCTTTTCGTGGAGATGTGTTATATGAATGGAGGTCCCAAAACAACAAAATTTACAATTTCACATCTTTTGATTTTGATTTAGTGGAAGAACTTCTTGGGATAAGTGAGTAGTGATTCTTTGTCCATGGTTTTTCTGACTTTTAGGAATTCACCTAAAATTGTCATACTTCTGAGCATGTTGCAGACCTACTAAAAAAAAGCTAGATACTAAATTAGGCAATTTAAATATCTCAGGATATCAAATATTTTGGGGTAGGTGGGCCATATGCTTTCTCTGTTCCATACTCCTCGGTTTGATTTTCAAGCTGTTTAAAAGTATACAAACTACTCTGAGCTTGGGGACATAGGAAGCCTGGGGCTGGATTTGACCCACTGACCATAGTTTAGGTAATTTTCAGACCAAGCGCTCTCTTCATCTTTCTTGTAGGCAACATTTATTAACACTATTTTTGCTCCAGAGGATTTTTTAGGCAGCTTTGCATGCGTTATCATTTATTTAAACTGAAGCCAAGTACTCTGTCATGATGATTTTTTAGTCCATTATTACCATTTTCAGAATATTTTTACTTCTTCAAGGATCAGAATTTTTTAGTCTCTTTTCTCCATTTCCATACAACTCTGTGTGTAAGTCAGTTTGAGCTACCCATACATGAGCACTGTGATATATGCATGTGTCTATATACATCTGTGCATGTGTATTAATGAGCTAATCAGAAACCAGAATTAATGTAAATTGAGTGGCAGAGCGGCTGAAGTAAAAATTTGGACCTTTGAGTTGTATAAAATCAGAGTGATTAATTTAAGAGATTATATTTTGTGGTTGTTATCTATTTATTTACTTATTTTGAGACAGAGTCTTGCTTCGTCACCCAGAATAGAGTGCAGTGACATGATCATATTTCACTGCAACCTCAAACTTCTGGACTCACGCAATCCTCCTTCTCAGCCTTTCTAGTAGCTGGCTATACACATGTGCCACCATGGCTGGCTAATTTTTCTAATTTTTGTAGAGATGGGATCTCATTCTTGCTCAGGCTCCAACTCCTGGTCTCAAGTGATCCTCCCTGCTTGGTCTCCCAAAGTGCTAGGGTTACAGGTCTGAGCCACAGTGCCCAATCTTCATCTTGATCAAGGAGAGGAAAAGAGAAGAAAATGAGGTGATTCTTATCCTCACTGTATTTTTGTCCTTCAAATGTTCGGAACTCAAATTTGCAGACACTAGAATCCCAGGTGTCATTTACATGTTTATTAAATACATAGTGTTATGTTACTGTATTTTGAAAGTCATTTAAAACCAACATATCATTTTAACTTTTGACTCATAGGGTACATTTTCCCGTTGGATGACGCTGGATAAGAACATATCCCATATAAGGAGTATAAGCCAATGGCATTCAGGGAGGAGATGAATTTGTAATAAAACTTTTAATGCTGTGTTAAAATCCTGACTATAGTTCACTGTCAAATTAAGTAAACAGAGTGCACTTTCCCAGCAATATTATTTGCAAAAGGGGTAACTCTTTTACTGTCTGTGTTACTTCACAGTGGTTGGGAAGAAGTGATAGTATTATTTCATATAATAAAGTGATATTATTATTTATTATTATTATTTATTTATTTATTTTGAGACAGAGACTTGCTCTGTTGCCCAGGCTGGAGTGTAACAGCATCATCATAGCTCACAGCAACCTACACTCCTGGAGTCAGTCGATCCTCTTGCCTCAGCCTCCACAGTAACGGAGACTACATGCATGAGCCACCACACCCACCAAATTTTTCCATTTTCAGTAGAAATGAGGTCTCACTCTTGTGCAGTCTGGTCTTAAACTCCAGACATCGCGTTTATCCTCTTGCTGAGGCATTCCAGAGTTCCAGGATTATAGGTGTAAGCTAGCAAAGCTAGCCTGTACTGTTACTTAATTTTGTAAACTTTAAGAGAAAAATAAACGCTATGCATTTAGAAAATAAAATAAATTCCCCATGGCTCACCTGAGCCAGTGTTCTTGGAAGTGCTAGTAGCATGGAAGTTAAGCTGCCCTTCAGATTGTGGGTGAAATCAGCATCAAGACCTGGTGCCTTTTCTAAAAGGTGCTAGTGTGGTAACATTTCTATCCTGACCCAATTGGGCTGTTGATACATACCTACTCCTAATTCAGTCACTCTCTTATGGAAAGGAATTCTTGTGTGGACATTTCTTTCAAGGATGTTCTTGGTACTTTTCTGAGCCATAGGCTCTGCCAGCGAGTAACTCTCTAGAAAGTAGTTTTTGTTGTTCATATATTCCAGTCTGAAGGACTTCACAGATCACTTCTAATTAATTCTTATAAAAATGCCATTGACTTTCCTCCTTTTTTGTGAGGTGGAATTTTACATTTGCGACTGGACATCTTAGGGAGTGTGTGGCTGACTCTGCCTGCAGGTCACTGCAGGTCACTTCCCCAGGACCTGCCGCCCATTCTCTGCAATCTCTGAGGGCTGTTAGTTTTGACGAAGGTAGTGGAGGCTGTTCTTTGATTACAAGATAAACTCCTAACAAAGGCATCAGTGGTCTCTTAACTTTCTAACAGCTTTCCTTAATTTCTTCTTACCTTCCCTTAACCCAGAACCAAGTCATGAACATAAGGCTGGTTTGTCCAGGCCTCCCAAGAGTAGCCTCAGTATACAGAGCAACGTATGTGCATATTACACTCTGGAGTACAAAATAATAGGGATGATACTTTCTGTCCTTTATATTTTTCAAAGGGCATGTTTTTATACATATATTGAAAGAAGTATACAATAAAAGCCATTACTGGAGAAAACTTGAACTTAGTTGTGGCTAACCCCAGTTATAGTATTTTAGAATGCTCACACTAAAGGTAAGACGGAAAGCAGAAATGAGAGATGAGAGTTCCTTTTAATGTGGAGAGTTTTGTTTTTGGAATTAGTTGTGGAAGTGTATGGCTCAATACGATTTGCTAAATCTGTAGGAAAGAGAACACCAGTTCTTGTTAAAAGACAAGGTGTAGGTGAATTGTGAGATGTGGTGGGATGGGGTTCAGAATTTTGACACAAATGAATGACATGGGTCAGAATTGTTTTGTTTTTTTTAACTTGATAATAATTCATTTTCTGATATAGTACTTTATAAATTTAGATAATATCTCAGAAGTTGTAAAGTACACTAATTCCCTCAAGTTATAAACTATGTTCACTTTGTTATTATAAACTATGTTCACTATGTTAATTCACTTTCTTTTAAAGTTGTCGATAATGGAATTTCAACAATGTGACAGTCTAGTCATTGGAGCTCTTTATACGATTTAAAAAGTGTCACATAAAAGCAAAATTAGGTGAAGGGCATAGGTCAGGGGTGGCGAACAAGTTCGACTACGCGCTCGGAGATCGCTCCTCAGAGGTCCCTCCTCAGAAGCAGCATAACAAAATCCAAACTTGGCAAAGAGCCACAGTATACAAAATAATGATAAGAGGCAAAGAGCCGAA